>JTLS01000218.1:0-25253 GCA_000826855.1 Basidioascus undulatus | reverse complement strand
TCCCTTCAAGTCTTTTCTTGCAAGATGCTGTTCGCCCCTCGTCCGCTCGCCTTCGCCGTCGGCGTCTCCCCTCCCCTCCCCTCTCCTCTCCCCAAACGAAACTCACGTCCACTCGCATCTCACGCGCCCATCCTCCCCCCGCACCTCACGCACGCGCTCCACGCTCGAGTACAGCCCGCGCACGACGCCCTTGCGCGGGGGCGCGGCGAGGTGGTCCACTGCGACCTGGACGACGAGGAAGGCGCGGAGGTTGTCCGAGGGGGGCAGGTGGGAGGTGAGGAGGAGGGGCGTGAAGTCACGGGGAGAGAACGGGAAGGGGAAGGCGTAGTGGATGCGCATTACTAAGGGTGGGGAAGGGTGAGTGGAGAAGGGGGGGAAGTGAGAGACGGACTGCGCGCGCTGGGGGTGAGGGTCTCTACTGTCTCGAAGTCCCTCAGGTCCTTGATGTACCTGGTCCAAGCCCCTCAGCTCAGCGCACAACGGAAAGCGCACCCAGCGCTCGCGACTCACATAGCCTCATTCTCCGTATGCCTCTCCCCCAAGCCCCTCCAAAAATCCTCCCACCCCACGCCCTCCTCCCCCTCCGCCTCATGCACGCTCACTCTAGCATGCCACGTCGGCGCCCGCTCGCCCTCCTGCAGAGGGCGCGAGCGGCCCTCGACGCCGTTGCGGTCGCGCGCGCGGGAGAGCGGCCAATCCGGGACGGAGGCGATCAGCTCCCAGGCGGATTCGATTTGTTCGTCGAGGAAGGTGTGGGGCGGGGAGGGGATGCTGGAGCGCGGGAGGGCGGTGAGGGGCATCTTGATGGGCGGCGCGGATGGGAAGGGCTACTAGGGGAAAGGGGAAAGGGGATTGGAAGACGCAGGAGGACGACGAAACTCGGTAACTGTCGCAATGACGGCATCGCAATCTAACGCGTCGCGTCCTCGAGGAAGGAAGACTGTGAACGTCGTTTGAAGTATGCACTCATCAACGTACACGCTCATCAACGCTTGACTACGAGCGACGTTCTGTGAGACGTTCTGCGGCGCGTTATACCTTCGGCAGAAATAATCTGATCGTCCTCATCGCCGCAAGCTCGTCGGCGGCCTGGACGTGTGCGAGCCCGACGTCGATCTTCTCGCTCGCTCCGCACTCGTCCTTGTTCCTCTTCAGCACCTTCAGCAGCTCATGCTCCCCCCCTAACCACCTCCCCCTCTCCTCCCCTCCGCTCTCCTCCAGCCCCCACGCGATGCCCTCCCCCCTCCTCATGCCGCCCCTCCTCCTCCCTCGCCCTCGCCCTCTACCGCCTCCACAGCCGCCTACACTTCCACCCCTCCGTCCTCGACCCGTTCAAGCGCACATGGACGGACGAGGAGCTCGAGAACACGTCGACTGAGGGAATTGAGCGGATCGGGGAGACGCTCCCCTCGCGCACTGGGGCGGTCTATGTACTTGTTGGCGGGTGTGGGTTCTTGGGTTCGTGGTGCGTCCCTCTTCCTCTTTGACGATCGAGCTTGAGAGAGGGTTCATGATTGGTTCGGGAGGGAAGCAGGATCGCCCGACTGCTCCTCCTCCGGCGCGAATCCCCAATATATCTGCTCGACTTGTCCCCTCCCTCCCCGTCCTTCCCCTCGCCCCCGCCCGGCGTCCCCTCACCCACCTACATCCACACTCACCTCGCCCTCCTCCGTCTCCTCCGCCTTCTCCCGAATCCTCGCCGAACACGCACATACGCGCGACCCGCAGCTGTCCCAGCTCGTCGTCTTCCACACCGCCGTGCTCATCGCGTTCAACGAGCGCGCGGCGTACATGCTCCCCCGCTCGAGGGCGGTCAATGTCGAGGGATTGAGACATGTGGTGAGGGAGGTCAGGATGGTGCCGAGCGAGTGGCCGGAGCCGGTGGTGGTTTATACTAGCACGCCGTGGTCGGCTGTCAAGTGCGTTTCTACTTTCCTTTCTTCTTCCCCTTCTTAGCTCACACCGCCAACTCCGCACCTGCCCCCACAGAGCGCCGCTCTACATACTCTCTGCGCTCGACGACACGCCGTACCCCTCGTGACGGAAAGACTGTGCGCGGAGCGCATACGCGCGGACAAAGATAGAGGGCGAGCTGTTGGCCGTGTCCGAAGACGGGGGGGGCGCGGACGGCACCGGGCGGGAGGTCGTGATTGGGTTTATCCGACCATCCGGGTGCGCTCCCTCCCTTCTCCCACTTCCTATCGTCCTCCCACGCACCTTGTTCTGACTGCGGGTGGATGCGGGCAGCGGCATCTCCGGCGCCCTCGGCGACGTCGTCTTCTCGCGGTGCTTGCTCGCCCAGCGCGGGTGGCCGATCGCCCAGATGGGGCTCGATGCAGTGACGGACCTGACGACGTTGCAGGACCTCGCGCGCGCCGAACTCCTCCTCGAGGCGCGCCTGCTCGACCGCGCGTCCACAGAAGGCAGGGCCAGGTGCAGGGCGAGGATGTACACTATCAGAAGCGGCGATCCGAGGACTTATGGGGAGTGCCATAGGGCGCTGGACGTGCGTGTTGAGCCTTGATCTTTTCTGTGAGGAGGAACAGGGATAGGACTGATGCGGAGCGTACGGGGATTGGAGCAGTACTTCTCTCGCCAACTCAACTCCCGCCCGCTCCGGATGTTCTCCCTCCCCCTCCTCCCACTCTACATCCTCTCGCACCTCCTCTCGCTCCACCTCCACCTCCGCTTCCACGTCCTCCTCACCCTGCACTCCTCCCCCACCCGCTCCTCCAGCCCACCCTCTACCCCTCCTATCTCCCGCGCGCCGCGCTCCTCCTCCAGCCTACATTCTTCGACCACTGCGCAGTCTCGCACGTGTGGGACTGCGCGCGCGCGCGCGAGGAACTCGGGTTCGCGGATGTGGGGTGCGGCGTCAGGGAGGGGCTGAAGTGGGAGGATGGGGAGTGGAGGATGGAGGGGCGGTGGAGAGGCAAAGTGGGAGAGGAGGAGGTCGTTAGGATGGTGGGCAGCTTTGGGAGGGAGTGACGCGGGATGTGAGGCTGTGAGGGATACCTTCGGTGCTCGGTCTGGCCGTCTGCGTTCATGCGCCGTGCCGTGATCATCAGCATCGTGCTGAAGCGGCTCGGCCCTCTAGCAGCTTGCCTACCAAGTGTAAGGCACGCCGCTGTATGATGAGATGCAAAGCCTGACAAACGAAGAAAATCGACAAACGCAGTTTCCAGGCAATCCGAGCATGTTGCGGGGGTTCTTGTCTCCCCTTGGTCGCCTTCCTTTCAGCCTTGGCTTCCAATTCTTTTTTTGCCTAACAGACTTGACAGTGATTATCAATTTGCCCCGGGCAGTTTAGCCGGGTATTCTTTTGTGGGCGCTGATGCAGGCACCGGTACTTCTGGATCCGCATCACCGCTATGAGAGTGTTAAAGAGGACCTGCTTTTGAAGCCAGTGTTGGTCAAACAGCTTCTTCACTCATCCAAGAAGGACAACCATGGCGGAGGATCTCATCCTCCCTTGGTCGCTTTATTTTTCTGCGATGTTTCTTCCCGACTGACTTCATTTTATATTATTATTACCTACCTTCCAAGATATTAGTGCTTTGCATAAGCTGTGTTTTAAGTACACTCGCAGTCTCACTGTCGCGTTGGCATCGCGGCGGGGGAAACACTGGCTGCCCGTACACACATTAAGGAAGCGTCAGTCAATGCATGTGGCGATGGTGAGAGAACAAGAGCACCAGTAGGAAGCGGGGAGGTACGCACCCAGGCTGGCAATTCAGGGGCTGAGGTTGTGTTCCCGACCGACTACGTTGTGGACTGACTGTTACTCTGCGCAGAGTTCGGATTCTTTTAGATGTCCTACAGATCACCACGCTACGCTCTCAAATTACGAGACACACTCGTTGTCTGAGGCCAAGGGTTGAGATGTGCACATAGCGTCATTGAAACACGGTTGGAACATGTAGGAGGGGCACCGCAGAAGCCAACCAGTCTTGGGGACGGACATTGATTTCACCCCACATGAAGCAACAGTAGACCTCTGTTTGTGCTCCGGGTTTTTATGAGCACCACGCAAAGGGTGCTTGACACGCGGTTAAACGGCCAAGCACACTGTTGAATGCATGCGCGGACCAGACTGCCGGCACCAGTTCCTCCTGCCTCCCCAGCCACAGTTAGAAGCATACCAATGCTGCACGCCAGCTGGCATTGATGCCAACTGCCACAAGGACATAACTGGGTGAGTGCAAGGCAAAAACCCGGAAACAAGACCAATCGGGGCTTGTTTTCAAGGATTGGAGCAACTTGTCTCAGTGTTGACATGGTGATTTGATGCACTGGATGCCATTGTTAAAGTGAGAAAGTCAGACTGCTAATTGACATGCAGTTTGCGACAAAAGAGATGACTGCAGCCACTGATGGCCTCAGCCTCTGACAGCTGCACACCGCCCACGGATCAGGTTATGCCGGAGGGTGGTAGAGTCCTGCAGGTCTTAAGGGTTGGACTCGAGCACATAATAACTTTAGATTGTATTGCAGACTTCAAAGCAGTGGATGTGCCGGCTTCGCTCAGGCACGGGCGCGCACGGGCGCAAGGAGAGTATCGGGACTGGCCTTCGTCGATATGTTCGATTACCGGATTCACCGGCCTTCGCAACTCTCACTCCGGAGGTTCGAAAGACGCATGCAGTGCTTGGTCAATGAAATCCCAGTATTTGACAGTCCGAAGGATTGCGAACTGTTTGTCTATGTTACGGCACAGACGGTGAAGCGACAGGCATCTCATTTGGCGGGAGGGCAGTCGCAGCGCCACGTTGGCACCGTGTGCATCACTTACCATAGGCGCCTTGCCTAAAAGAAATAATGAAACACTGGTTATTCTGGGAAATTTACTGGTCACTGCAGCGGGTTGCAGGACCAAGCGTCGTCTGAGGATGGGCGGGCAGCCTGCGTGTCGCGTGCGATCGTGAAAGCCGCCTCGCATAGGCCTCGCCTGTCGCTTATGAACTCTTTACGCTCTGGCTGTACGTTGATTTAGATTTGATTTGCATCCCTTTTCAGAACTGCGCGGGCCAGTCGGTTCAACATCTCTGTGGTTCATGCTCCACTGTGTTCGGTGCTTCCATGTCTACTCACTAGAATCCTCTTAACCGCTCTCCTGTCCAGCTCTGGTGAACTCCCACCGGCTCTTCCTCTCACCCCCCCAACGCTCTCTCAACCCACAATCTATTCCTGGTCAGACCTTCACAACCCTTCTCGGGAATGACGTCTGTCCCATACAATTTTGCAGATTGGCCCCTCTGTTGGATCTGAGACGCGCCTTGCCCGCCGAAGCCGGTGAAAGAGCGATGACAAGCAAACGTGTAAGCTCTTCGATGTGAGATTTCTATGGGAGTCCTGCGGCGTATGCCAATAACTTTCCAATAATTGTGTTGTACGTCGCAGACAATATGTTTCCGCTTCACCTTGCGACTTGCTGCTTTTCCCTTCCCGCCTCGCGCTCAACCGCTTCCGTCTGCCATGGCCACTCGACCCGAATACCTATCAATGAGAAAGGGAGTACACCACAACTTGCCCACCCTTACTATCGAGGCCGTCCACACCAGCCAAGTCTTGAGGGCACATGCGCTGACGCAAGTAGTGAAACACTAGTCGCAATGCTCTTTCGACCTTTTCAAAATCTTACTCCCTCGTGAGTTTGTCCAGCGCACCGTGCGCCTCGTCTCAAGCAGCTCGGGAAGGCCCTGGCCCTGCCGGAGGATCTCACCAACCATCTCGGGCGCCTCCCGGGAGACTCAATCTCAAAAGTCGTTCCGCTCGGGGCTGATAATATGGGAGACGCAGCCCGGCCAGTCGAAAGGGGAGATTGCCCTCATAATCAACTCCCTTTGTGGCTCTGCGGAGGTACCTGCGATAGTGAGCGAATGGTGGAAACGGGTGACGGCGGAAGAATGGAAGGGCCTCGTGGAGGAGGACTCCAAGTGGGAGGTCCCTGTGCTTGAGACAGACGAGGGCCTGTACCGGTCTCCTGCACCGATCACCGTGCGTTTCTGACTTCCACTTTCCATCCCATGCTTCTTCGCCGCGACGGAGGCTACTGGGGCTTTCTTACGTCTGCCCCTTCGCCCTGGCAGCGCATCGTCCGCCTCCACTCCGACTTCGAGTACAAGCCCCTTACCCTCCCTCGGGGCATTACCGAAACCCTGCAGGTCTTACTATAGCACTAAAGCGTTTCGTCCCCTCCCACTCGGGTCTCGAAGTACTCGCGGCCCGTCCGGGCCCACGCCAGGGGGAGCTCGAAGTGGTGACCAACTTTGGCTGCTCCGGGCAAGAGGTCGGCTCGTTTGTGAACGGATCGTGAGATGCTGAAGGAAAGCACACTGCGGTCCGTAGCACGTCCTTCCCCATTTTGCTGCCTCGCTACCTGCTTTGGGAAGCCATCGGCGTGGGCGATGAAGCATGCGACGTGAAATTCAGGGCCGAGGTAGGACTTGGGGCGGGCCACTGTACAAAGTGTAGGATCTCATGCAGTGGCTAGACACGTATTTTTCTGGGCAGTATGCGTACGGATCTTCACGTGTGGAATTGGCCATTGCGCGAGGTCAACGCCGTCTTCCCACCTGCCAGTGTCGCCCATTTCAGTGTTGCATTCGCTGAAGCGCATAACGTCTCTGCTTGCTCCTGAGCATGCATTGTTCAGTATCCAGAAGACCAAAGTGAAAGAACACGATGGCTTTGGGAATGCGTCCAGCCTTTTTGTTCGTGAGACCGTCTTCGCCAGAACCCAGTACTGTTGCCCGTTCCGCCACAGAACGTAAACAGACTACGCAGATTACGCGTAAAAAATTACAAAGCATCTGAAGTAAGTTTATTGGGGCTGGGAGAAGGAACAGTGATGGCAAGAAAAAGGAAATCAGGCCACTCCAGTAGCCAGGCGTCTCCGGTCGCACAGTTAACCAAGTGTAATCCGGCACTCGCTGCTTCCATCAGCGCTCGTTCATGGGCCGTTTAGTTTGCGCTTCTCTCACTCGAATTCCAGTCACAGGTCATTATGTCAACTCGACGGCCGGTAACACCTCTATTCGGACTGAAGAGTCAACGCTGGCCTCCCCCGACCTGTGCTTCCTTCCTCCGCGAAAGGAACGGCAAAATGTCTTTCTCGGTCCCGAACAAGCCCAACAAGGCACAGAAAAAATAAACAGCGATCCCACATCCCGGCTGACTCATCCATAAGAAGCTTGCCGGCAGCGCAGAGGCGTGACGGGGCGGAAGGTGGATGAGCGGTCGAAAGGACGGGCAGCCGCTCTTAGCGTAGCTGCTGCGCGATCGATCGAACAGGGTCAAAGGGGTGCAATGATCGAAACCAGCATGTCGGTTTGTGTCGTGTGAACATCGCGTGGCGGCTCGAGTGTTCCATACGTTCATGCGAAAGAAGTACGGAATTGTGCGGTATGCAAGAGAAGTCATGTGCGCGATCAAGATGGTAAGCTTTCCCAACCAGGCCACGCGCTCGAAAGGACCAGTCAGAGTGAGTGTGTGTAGTTTGTGTGTATGAGCACAAACAGCGTCCAAGCGCTCATTTGTTCTTGTTCCCATGGCGGTTCTCCCTCGGCGTGTCCCTGAACAAGACCTGCATCACGCTCCCGTATCAGACACCCAAAAATGAATTCCCACAGTTTTAAGGACGAAAGCAAGAAGGCGAGGGATGATGGGACGAGGGAGCGGCGACACGCACATCAGGCTTGAACGGCCACTTGTTGAACTCGTCGACGATGATCTCGAAGTCTTGCACGCTGAGCTTGTCCACGGTCAAGTTGAGGTCCACCCCGCGCGCGGCTATGGGGCCCGCGAGGATGTCGGCGTTGGGTGCGAGGTGTCTGTCGTTTCGTCAGCGACGCTTGTCAGCCAAAGCGGGACGTGCGGGGGGACAGGAGAGGGAGCACACGCACTTGAGCGACTTCTTGAGCGAGTGCTTCCTTGTGACAAAGAGCCCGCGGAGCACAAACTCCCACATCTCAAGGAGGTCGGGCGAGATGCTCCCGCTGACGTGGGGCTCGAGCACGACGCCGACCCAGTCCTTGAGGCGCGCCTGGCCGGCCTTGGTCCGCGGGCCCTCGCGCGGCCAGAGGTGCTCGCCGACAGGCGAAAGCCACTCGCCCGGGACGGCTTCGCGCGCCGTCGCGAGCGCCTCCACCATCACCGCGATCTTGCCCCGGTTGCCGGCGGGGGCAGCGAGGCGCTGTGGGAGGGTGAGCGTGTGGGGAGGGAAGGAGCGGGGAGAGGAGGAAGGTAGTGGGGGACGAACGTTGTAAGCGACTTCAGACATGACAAGACCGAGGTTGGCCCGCCCGCGCGTGAAGAGCCAAGAGTGGTCGCACATGCAATTGATGAATTGGGCGGTGATCTGCTCGCCGAGGACGCCGACGGGCACCTGGGCGAGGTAGAAAAGGCTGTCGTGGGCTGTCCACATTGAACTCGCATTCAGTACCCCTGGCTCGGACACGGAGTGAGGCAGAGAGGAAGGCAGACGCACACTGCTCCCAGGGCGCAGAGGGGATGGCGGATAGCGCGCCGCTGTCGAGTTCGGAGGTGTACGAGTCCCAGTCGTAGGGGTCTTTTTGGACATGGGAAAGTTTGGGATCGGACGCCGCCAGTTGCTGGGCAAAGGAAGAGAGGTTCAGGAGGGTCTGCAAGAGACTGGATGGACAGGGACAGCGGCGCACCTCGATCCACGGTGCGAGGGACTTGTCGCTCTCGAAAGCGATGACCTTATCTACATTCGGCAGTTCCAGCACCGCCCTTGTTAATGTCCCAAATCCTGATAATTGCTCAAGCGCATTTTCAGCTCCCTTCCGCGCAACAGTTGCCGAAGCGGAAAGAAAGACGCACCCGGCCACGCTTCCACCACCGTCACGGGACCGTTCCCCTTCCCTCCGAGCTTATCAATGCCCATGGCGCGGACGATCTTGCGCGCAGTGTTGAGATTGGTGACTGTCGAGCGCTCGCGGATGCGGCTGCCGGTGAAGGGGTACTTTGAGCGGAGGGTGTCTTCGGTCGGGAGCGGGGGGTGCGCGGGTGTTGAGAGAGAGCGGAGTGCGGTGCGGGGGAGGACACGCGGGATGGGGCATTGCAGGCGCGCTGAGCGCCGCAGCGGTGGGTTGAATAATGACATTGTCGCTGCAAAGAGAAGACGCAGGGGATAAGGGAAGACTGGGAAACGGCAGGCGGCAAGGAGCGGCTTCCTGGCTCAGGCTTCTGCTATCGGTCCAGCCCGATTTCGCTGTCGGAGAAGTCCAAGGCTATTCCACGCCGCCGCGACTATTCGACCCTAGTCATCTCACCTTCATCATCTCCACCTCTTTTCTCCACTCTACGGCACTGTTTCGGAATCTGGCGATACCGACTAGGGTGTACTGGACCAGAACTGGCAGTTGAGGAGGACTAGGACGATCATACATTGCTTTTACCCTCCGGGGCTTCCACCACCTGCTCTCAGCGTGAGTCTCAAGTCTGCCGGGGCAAGCCAACCTGCCTTCTCTGTATAGACGGTTGCAAGGCACTTTGTACATGCTGCACATGTTATCTGCAGCTAGCTTTCTGGCTGGAGGACCTTGACCTGCAAACACCACGCCACCGCACGACGTCCGTACTCGAGACTGACGACCCGGCACGTCGCCTTCCCCTTCTCAGTCCCTACGGCTTCCATCATGTCCAAACGATCCGCTCCTCCCGAGTTCGATGTGCTCATATCTCCGCACGCTCCACCGCCGCCCATCTCGGCCGTCATCGGCGACAGCGAGCTCCAGATAGTGCGTCCGCCTCACCTTCCCCCATAGCCTACCTTTGCAATCGCCTCATCTGTCTCGCACCCACAGACGCTCCTCGGTGCAGGTCAGGAGGTCGGGCGCAGCTGCTGCCTGATCGAGTACAAGGGCAAAAAGATCGTGTGCGATGCGGGTGTCCATCCTGCGTACACCGGTCTCGCGGCGCTGCCGTTCATCGATGAGGTGGATTGGAGCGAGGTGGACGCTCTTCTGATCACTCAGTGCATACCCTTCTCTGCTAGCAATAGCAAGCACATCCAGTGGCTCACACTGCTCTTCCGACTGTAGCTTTCACCTCGACCATGCTGCCGCGCTCACATACATCATGGAGAAGGTCGGCAAGCGTACGCGGTAGTCTCTGTAATAGAGGAGCTCACGCCTCTTCTCTTTGCCAGACGAACTTCAAGGACGGCAAGGGAAAAGTGTACATGACGTCCCCGACGAAGGCCGTCTACCGCTTCATGATGCAAGACTTCGTCCGCATCTCGTACGTCTTCTCTATTGGCGGTCCTTCTTCCGCACGCTCATGTGCGTTGCGCTGCGCAGGAACACTTCAACGGAGGACCAGCTCTTCACGGAGGCGGAGATGATCGCCTCGTGGCGGTCGATCAACGTGTCTGACTTCAACCAGGAGACGGTGCCGTGCGCGGGCGTGCGCTTCACGCCGTACCCGGCGGGCCACGTCCTCGGCGCGGCGATGTTCCTCATCGAGATCGCAGGGCTGCGCATCCTCTACACGGGCGACTACAGCCGCGAGGAGGACCGACACCTGCACGCGGCGGAGGTGCCCAAGGAGCAGACGGACGTGCTCATCGTCGAGAGCACGTACGGCGTGCAGACGCTCGAAAACCGCTTGGACAAGGAGAAGCGCTTTACTGGTGCGCTGTTTTTCCTTCGTCATCCTCATGCATGCAATACTGACCTCCATCGGTGGGCGCAGAGCTCGTGCACAGCATAATCCGCCGGGGCGGGCGCGTGCTGATGCCGGCCTTCGCGCTCGGGCGGGCGCAAGAGCTGCTCCTGATCTTGGACGAGTACTGGGCGAAGAACCCGGACCTGCACACAGTGCCGATCTACTACGCGTCGTCGCTCGCGCGCAAGTGCATGGCCGTCTACCAGGCGTATATCCGCACGATGAACGCGAGCATCAACCGCCGCTTTGACGCGGGCGAGAACCCGTTCCAGTTCCGGTTCATCTCCGAGCTCGGTGACATCAAGAAGTTCCAGGACAAGGGGCCGTGCGTCATGCTCGCCAGCCCGGGCATGCTCCAGAGCGGCGCGAGCAGGGAGCTCCTCGAGCGCTGGGCGCCCGACCCCAAGAACGGGCTCGTCATCTGCGGGTACTCTGTGGAGGGGACGATGGCGCATGTGAGTTCCTACTTCTTTCCTTCATCATCAACCGTCTTCTTTGACGCACGCTCTTTCACGCAGAGCATCGTCAATGAGCCGGACGAGATCACGGGCTTGAACGGGCAGAAGATCCCGCGCCGGCTCTCGGTCGACTACATCTCCTTCTCGGCGCACGTCGACTTTACCCAGAACGCGCAGTTTATCGACGAGGTCAAGCCGCAGCACATTGTCCGTCTTCCGGTCCCCTCTCCTGACCCGTCCGGTCCCCGCTCCTGACCGGTCCCCCACTTCACTGACGCCCCCCACGACTCATTCAGGTCCTCGTGCACGGCGCGCAGATCAACATGTCCCGCCTCTGCGCTGCGCTCCGCAGCCGGTACTCAGAGCGCGGCGTCGACGTCAAGATTCATATGCCGCGCAATACCGAGCCGCTGCGGCTAGAGTTCAAGCCGGAGATGACTGCGAAGGTGCGTTCTATTCCATCTTCCCTGCACTCTTACTCCTGCTGAGTCCCTCTCGCTGATTCCTCTCGGTCTCCAGGCGATCGGCAAGCTCGCGGCCCAGCCGCCCGCGGCAGGACAGACGCTCTCGGGTCTGCTCGTCAACAAGGACTTCACGTACACGCTCCTCGACCCCGCCGACCTCCGCGACTTCACCGGCCTCGCGACGAGCACGATCGTCCAGCAGCAGCGAGTCGCGCTCAACGTCAGCTGGGAACTCGTCCGCTGGCACCTCGAGGGCATGTACGGCACCGTGCAGGAGGGTTTCGACAAGGAGGGAACGCCGACTATGCGGGTGCGTGCCTCGTTTCGATCTTGTGTTGCGAGGCAGGTGTACGAACGAACGGTCGCTGATTAGGAGACGAGAATAGATTATGGGCACTATCGACGTGAAGCAGACGGACAAGACGGAGGTCACGCTCGAGTGGGTGTCGAGCTCCACGAACGACATGATCGCGGACTCGGCGCTCGCGCTCATTCTCGGCATCGAGACGAGCCCCGCATCGGTCAAGCGTGCGTCTCGCTCCGTTCGTTCAGCGCGACTCTCACTGACATCAAACCTCTTCTTCTCTTCCTTCTCGCTATCTTCATTAACAGTCACTAGTACGCCCTGCAATCACGACCACGTCGACGGTTCCTCCCCGCATTCGCACCCGAATTCGCACTCGCACCCGCACGCCGAGGTCCCCCCCACGTCGTTCGTCGACGCCAAGGCCGCCGCGCTTGCACACATGGCCACGCGCGCGGCGCGGATCGAGCGCCTCGTCGCCTTCTTGGACGCGCACTTTGGGAACGTCCAGGAGGCGGAGGAGGCGCTCGAGCCGCCTCCCAAAGAGGGCGACGGCGGGGCGGAGGGCGTGGGTGAGGGCGCGGCGGAGGGCGAGAGCGAGGGTGAAGGCAAGGAGGGTGAGAGTGAAGTGAAGGCTGAAGGTATGGGAGAGGGCGAGGAGGAGGGGAAGGCCGAGAGCCCGAAGGGAGAGGTCGTGGTCGTGCCTGTTCTGAAGGTCAAGGTGGACGAGCACGAGGTGACAATTGACCTTGAGTCACTAGTAAGTCGAGCTGACATCATTTCTCGTACAACTTATTGTGCCGATTCTGACACGCCCGTTCGACACCCTTCACCTTTCCCAGAATGTTCGATCCGACTACGAGCCGCTCCGCAAGCGCGTGGAAACCGTCGTCGATCTCGCTCTCACGACCATCACGCCCCTCGCGACCGCGGTGTCCTCTAGCGGGTCAGCCGCGCCGCCGCTCGACTCGGAGCCGAAGGGCGCGAGGGAGGCGAGGGTGGACGCGGTCGTCGAGCGGATCGAGACGCTGCCGGAGGACGTTGCGGAGGAGAAACCGGAGGGCGTCAAGGCGGAGGGCGGGGTCGCGAAGACCGAATGATATGATGCGATCTTTTCGGAGCTTTGTGATTCGCATGCTAGGCTGGACTGTGAAACACGAAAGGGAGGTGGTGGAGCGTCGTGTTCATCGAGAACCAGCGTGCGTTCCCTCTAAGCCAACGCTTTTCATCAAGACTGTATTCCTTTTTGAATCATATTTTTCTCGTGAGCCATTCATTTGTAAGTTTCGCTCATGCATGCATTGAGACGACCCGACCCAGGCGAGGCGTCGTAGTGCGAGGCTGCTTGGCAGGCTGCGAATGCCGACGATACACCCCGCAGCCGGTCTTGCAGAAAAATCTTCGCACTGGTCTATTACGGAAGTAGGAGTTGTAACAAACCTTATTTATGAAATTGTGTAGTGCAGTACGGCATAGTGAACAAGCTGTATGACTATCTCAGGACAAGTTTGCCGCTTCTGCATATCCCATAAAACCCGCCTTCGGCATAAGGGCTGCGCAAAGGTCAGCCATGCTCGCCGCGTTCCTCATCACTCGCGTCTTGCTCGCGTCCCTCATCTGTCCTGATCACTTATAGGCTCCCTCTTTTATTTCTTCAACCCATTTCCTCAACGCGTGTTCGAGCGCACGCCCATATTCCGCGACTTCTCCGACGTACCCACTCGCCCGATGACCACGCAAGCCGCAAAGGCCAAGTCCAGGAAGACGGTCTACGTCGCTGGCCTGGCAGAACAGGTCGATGCGACGTACCTGCATGCGACGTTCTTGACATTTGGTAATTTGAATAGGGCTGCATGCTGCTCCGCTGGCGGGTGGCACTGACCGCGAGGCGTCGGCTGGGACAGGTAACATTACGGACGTGCAGATCCCGCCTCATCCGGAGAAGAGTGCGTCTTTCACCGGACTGTCACGACAGGCGGCTTTGAATTCGAAGTGTGGGAAAGCTGACTTGCTGGATCTTCCTTGTAATGCAGAGGCGCCGCATCGAGGGTTCGGCTTCGTGGAGTTTGAGACGGCGGAGGAGGCAGCGGACGCGATCGACAACATGCACTTGAATGTGTTGGCAGGGCGGGTAATTAAGGTGCCCATATTCCATTAGTCATTGAAAATGAGCCACATTCCGCTGACGCGAGCACCTACGAACGACAGTGCAACATAGCGAAGCCGCTGAAGGCAACGCAGGTCGTTGGGCAGGGCAACAGGTGCGTCTTTCTCTCGCAAGCTTGCGGTCCGCTGGCTCATCTTTTCGCTGTACTTGCACAGGGCGGTGTGGGCGAATGAAGACTGGCTGAAGACTTACGGGACGGGCGAGGCAAAGCGGGGCATCGAGCTGGACGAGGTGGAGGGCGAGGGTGGAGAGGATATGGACGAGGACTGAGGGATGTCCGGCACGAGAGGCGTGAAGGAGACGAACCTGTATTATTAAGCGTCAATGGCTCATTGCGCTGTACTATAATCTCTCCTGTTTAGGGCCGAGGAGGGAGACCGGAAGAGCCTCGCCCGACTCGCTTTTGCAAACGGGAGGATCACAGCAGAACTCTTCATACAACGCAAGCGTCCCTGATCACATCAACCCATGGACGACGGATGCACGTGCGCCCTAGCGACCCCACTGCTTGGGCTCCATCCCCTCGGGCGGCTTGACCTCGACCTTGCCCTTCTTGACGTCGGCCCAGTTGGTCGAAAGCGCCGTGCCGCCGCTCTCCTGGTAGCTCTTCATCATCGCCTTCTTGGTATCGTCGTCCGCGTCCTTGAAGAGCATCTTGAAGAACTCGTTCGGGTCGCCGCTCCCGAGCTTCGGGTCCTCGTCCTTCGTCGCCTCCTCCAGCGCCGTCGAAGCGAGCGAGTCCCAGTTCTTCGGCGCGCGGCGGCTGGACGAGGGGTAGGCATGGGAAGGAGCTGAGAAGGAGAGGTGGGATTAAGCAGAGCCAGCTTAGAGTCATGAGAGCTCGGAGAAGGTACACTCCCGAGAGGGACGGCGGCGAAACCCCCTCGCTGCCCGCATGGGCTACCGCATGCCAGCGGCTCCAATATAAGATAAAACAATAGGGTGACTCACCGGCCTGAGCCTGCACGACCTCCTCGCCCTCCAGCTTGCCCCACTTGATCCCCACGTCCTTCTTCTTGAGCGTGAACTCGACCTTGGTGCTCCAGACCTTCCACTGGCTGCCCTCGACGTCGATCTCGTGCGAGAGCGGGTCAAAGTCGACCACCGCGTCCGAGCCCGTTGGAAGCTTGACCGACACGGCGAGCTGTCAGAACGAAATGGAGCGTCAGTTGTCTGCTGCGGCCCACGGAGCAGGATATGGACGGACGGAGCGCGGGTGCAGGTCGACCGAGACGTCCGACTCCTTCAAGTTCTTGATGAAGACGCTGATGATGACCGCGTTGTCGTTTTGGTACCAGTCGGTGCTGTGAGAGCGCCCCCGTGTTCACCGTGAGCTCCTGCTGGTGCCAGGCAGTCAAGGAGAGGCTCTTACCGGATCTTGCTGGCTGGGGGCGCGATAGGGGCCGGGGAGGGGACAGACCCCTCAGCGGCGTCGTGCGGCTTGTCCTCCTTGTTGGCCATGGAGTCGATGGGAGTGGTAGAGGTGAAATGGACTGTTCCGGCGCAAGGTCAAGTCAAAGGAGGCGGCGAGGACGCGTCTTCCGCGCTCTGTCCGCCGTACGTCATGTCACGCGCGAAGCTTTCCAGAACTTTTCCGTTGAAACTGCAAACAATGTGCGTTTCTTTGCCAGACTTTGGGAGACAAGAAAACGCATTACGGCATGCGAATAGTGTGCTATGCATTGATGGTATGAGGGTTGCGATGCTATGCGAAAGATGAAGAAACGTCCGCCCGAGTCCATGCTGCCCCCCCTGCTCACGCCATCTGAACATCCGAATTTCCTAAACATTACTCCGTGCCGTAGTAGCGATCGCCTGCAAGATACAAAGCCTGGTCATCCTGCATGCTCCGGTTGAGAAGAGGGGTTTTATATGGACTAGACTGACCGATGTTGCCCAAGCCGGGCATGATGGCCCACACCTTCTTGCGGTCACCCCGCTCCAGACTGGACGACTCGCGACGTGCGCTCACTGGAGTCGGAGGAGCCTCATCGGTCGAGGTAGAGAAGCGTCGGGACCCAATCGGCGCCGGGGACCGCAGCGGTATCTCCACTTCGCGCAGCCCCGGGTCGGCTGCGGCGCTGATGATGCGGACTTCGGGGAAGGCGGCGTGGATGGCATGCACACCGCCGCGTTGAGCGACAAGGAACTGTAGAGAGACATGTGGTGGTTAATGAATCGTCTGGCTGACGTTCGTTGCCAAGTACGACATACGGTAAGGAAGATAATGCGACAGGGCGAGACGCCACTGCAGCGGAAGGTCCGTCAGCCCAAGTAGCGCGGTACGGCACGCGTAATTAAAGTCCACATACTGGTCAAGCAGCACCCGGATGGCCATGAGCGCGGCCGCTCCGGTACCAATCTGCGCGTGCTCGTCAGCCCGGCGCCAGGATCACCAGTCGAAGGACGCACTTGAGAGTCGCACAGAAGAACCCAAGCTTTGGAGCTCGCCTGACGGTCCTTAAGGAACTTGGGCAGCTGGACGTGATAAAGGCTAGGCTCGCCCGTGACGTTGTCAGATTGGATGAGCATCGAGCCGAGCGCGACATCCGGGAAGATGCGGCGCAAGCCCCGCTCGAAGAGCGCCCCGGACCGCAGGACGGACACGCCGCAGAGGTCCTGCAAAGGAAAGATGTGAGTTATGGAGCGCAAGTAGCCTTCGCGAATGGTGACGCACTTCGACGTCGAGTTCCAGGCCTGGCACATCCTCAGCCATAACGGTGTCGACCTTCCTCCCCTTATGCGGGAGGATATTGAACACCTCTTGCGAGATCTGCGCCGCCAGGCGATCGACGGCCTCCACGAAGTCGTGTCGCGGAGTCGTAAGGTCGCGCAGAGAGGTCATGAGTGTCTGCCGATGCTCATCACGTTAGCTGCGGCCAAGTTTTGGATGACAGACAAGAGTCTCACTTTGCGACGGGGCGTTTCAGGGATGATGGTGACGCTTGGTGGAAGATCTGCACCAATCGACGGCATGCGGGAGAGCTCTCGCCGCAGGCGCCTCGAGCGCGTCTCCAGTTGCGTCTTGATGTGTGTAACCTGTGAGAAGAAGAGGGCGGGGTACGCTGAATGTAAGCACGTTGGTGAGGGCGAACATGGTTGGGCAGCGAGGTACGATAAGGTCGATCGCGACCGCGTTAGACGCGCCCGGAACCGTCTGTCAAACAGGAGAGTCAACATAAACCTTGAAAATTGATGCAAGCGAAGCAGACCTACTATGTCGGCATGCTTAGAGGACGGGAGAACGAAGTTTTCCTGCACAGCCACAGTCGCACGGTCAGCCGTCGGGAGCGCAAGGGATGCTGCACGAGAAACAGACATATGAGGGCTTGACGAATCGAAGGTATTGCGAGATTACGCCTTCTATATCGCGCCCCCTTTTAAGACAGTCAGCTTTGTAATGCCTCACAAGAGCACGATTTGGCAGCGCACCGTTCGCGGACATCTCGTTGAATGCGTCGCGCGAGCATGACGTCCGGGTCGGCTTGAACAAAGATCTTGAGATCAAAGAGGTCGCGCATGGCCGAATCACCTGTAAAAGTCGTGTTCTTGAGCTGCTGAAGCCTGGACGCAGAGTGGGAAAGTCGGGACGCACACAAGGTCAAGATGCCCTCGACAACGATTACTCGCGGCCCGTAAAGATACGTCTTCTCATCGATGCGCGAGTGCGTTTTGAAGTCGTAGATCGGAATTTGCACGGCTCGGCACGCTTTGAGGTCGGCCAAGACCTCCGCAAACAGCTCCAGATCAAGCGCCGCGGGAGAGTCGAAGTCGTAGTTGGACTCGTACGCTGTTAACAAATTGATCAGTACCCAGTGCTGCTGCAAGATCTCAGCCATATCAAAAACTCACCCTGCTGAATTTCTTCGGGAGTCCGCTCGCCATAGAAGCTGTCTTGCGACAAAATGGCAATCGTCGGCACGGCCTCGAGCTGCTTCGAAATCTGCCTGGCGAGAGCGAGGGCTTCAGCCTCGCGATACTTTTCGCTCCTACGCCCAGTCCGCGTACTTACTTCGCGACGTAGGTCTTTCCGCTAGCTGTACCACCCGCTATGCCGATGACGAACGGCGGGACCGGTTGCCCAGTAATATCATACCAGGGCCGCAGCCCCGCCTTCGTCTTAAGAAGAGCGTTCGCGCGACGCTGACCGCTCATGTCGCCGGGAGGCACCGACAGCGGAGGAATGAGAGGCGCCATCACGATGTAGAAATAACGTCGGTATACGGCTGGATGCGTAAGTTGACGAAGAAAGACAGTGAGTGCCAACCGAGAACTTGGTCACTATCATGTGAGAGTCGTCGGGCTTTACAAGAGCGAATCGCCGATGGTAATTCATGTCGGTCTGCCCCTCCTGCCCAGTCTTAGACGTTTGGGAAACGACTCGCCCATGTGGTACGCTTCATGCAGTTTCATCTGATGTTGTTTTCACGTTGTACAGTACCATGTGAGAAAGACGGTGATGAGTGAATTGAGGTCGGCAGACACGGCGTTTGGTTCGCGATCTTAGTGGACCCTTTGACAGCGCCTGAACACGTTTGACTTCGATACTGAATACGGACAAAAAGATTTGACGGAACGTTGCGCTTTTCTGGGCTGAAATCCCAGGTGCGGGCCGTGAAGTATACCGGACCGGCCCATGAGAGCATCACGCCGGGTCACATCTGCAGTTTATGTTAAAATGATCATGCACAGGTATTTGCGGAGGTCTCCGTATTCGGAAGACTCCGATGTCATGGTATTTGATCATGACACGAATATATAAGTGAACGGTAGGCCTGGTGTCGGCCACATATCCTGACCATGGCCTCCTGCACTCTCACCCTCGGCATGGCTCTTGTAGCGACACTCGCCGCTTCCGCCCGGACGCTACCGGCAGTACTGCCCCAGCTGAGGAAGACTTCCACCGAGGTTTCAATCACTTTTTCCTGGGGCAAATTGAGCACTGTATTGTTTGGGGATTCATACACCACTGTGAGCTGTCGCATTATCGCTCAGGAGGCGCTGCGTGGGTGACGAACCTATCTACAGACAGGTTACAACGTCAGCGCAGACATCGATTCTCCCGACCACGGATTTGTGCGTTCCTTTCGGTGTTTAATTCGCCAAGCCGCCCATGAACTGGAATGGGATCATACGCCACAGACATCCTCCAATGGCAAGAACTGGATTCAGTACCTCACCTCGACGTACAACAGCTCGGAAATCCGCCTGTGAGAGGTTATGTGTACATACACTTGATAGCTTTGAATCCAAGCTGACACACTCATAAGCTTCAACCTTGCATACGGTGGTGCGACGGTTGACAGCGCACTGGTGCCTCCATACCTCCCGACAGTCCAGTGCGTCCTCTTCCACAGCGTCTGACCGAACGGGCTCGAGCCTCGCCCAATATTTGTCCATCAGGTCACTCAAAACACAAGTTCATCTTTGGAACCAGTATTTCACTTCACCCGAAGAACCAGAATGGCAGGCGGAGACAACCATGGCTGTGTTCTGGGAAGGTGAGCTTTAGCTGACGGTACTCTCGGCATATCCTATCTTACGGCCCTCGTTGACAGGAATCAACGACATTGGGAGTACTAACGATTCTCCCCAACCCACCACCCACCTGTTACTGACCCGCGTCAACACCAGACTCATACGCATGGGTGCGCGCACGTCGTTCAACTCCCGCCCGAGTCTACAAACGGCTGACATCCACGTTGATTCCAGACAAACCTCACCTCGCCAAACGAATTTCACTCTCAGCTTCTGTCCAAATATTTCACCCTCGTCGACTCGCTTTACACATTCGGCATCCGCAACTTCCTCTTCCTGAACGTTCCCCCGCTCGAGCGGGCACCGCTGTTCAACATTCTCTCTGCAAATCTCTCCGCATCCGCTGCTGAATGCACAAGGGACTGTAACGATCAGCTCAGCGGATTCGTAGATGACTTCCGGGTGAACCACAGACGCCCAGACGTGGCTGTACGATGCGCATAGGCTGTTCGGGTTCATGCTCGATCATGGTGACCGCCTCGGGTGAGCACAATCGAAGGACGGAAGGGAGTGCCGCACTTGCTCATTTTCTCATCAGCTTCGTGCACGTTACGGGGTATTGCAGCAGTTACGAGAGCGGGACGGACGCGCAGACAACGCTCCTCCCACCTTGCAGCGCTCCGGTCCCTTCGTACTTCTGGCTAAACTCGTGAGTTTTCCGGTCCGTGACGCCAGAAACTTCCTAGGTTTAAAATGCTTATATCGACTATCCATTCAGGCTCCATCCCACATGGCAAGCCAGTCCCTCATTTTCGCCAACTCGTGTGTGGCTGACTTATTTGCTGTGATTTGCGACGTTGCACAACTGGACAGGCCGGTGCATGACCTTCTCGCGCATGCGATCGCTACTTTCCTCTCGCGAAGCTCCAACGTATAAGTCCAAGCACACCAGACCAGTAGGACGTGCATGTAGTGTGATCATGACGATTTTTGACAGCAGAAAAGAACCACGCTCAAATGAACGTCGTTTGCTGGTGTGTAGCTCTACTCCGGGATCTGCAAGAAAAATAGGCCGGAACCAAAGTGTTATATTTGTTCCGAATGGCTTCTGAAAGCAAGGGTACTGGTGGGCTGGCTTACGACGGAGTACGCGTAGTAGCAAAGGCAGGTGTCGTCAGTGTAGCAGGTGTTGTAGCCGTCGTCCAGGCAGGTACCGAAGCAGTTATGCCAACGTATGAAACTCTTTATAGTGAGAGTCTTGGAACACTGGACCATAAAGAGGCATAGAAGATGCGCACCTGGTAGTAGCAATCGCTGGGGCTCTTGTTCGGGTTGTCGTTGCCAAACCCGTCGCAGTCATCCTCGGTGGTTGCCGTAGTCATAGGCCTGCAGCCGGACATTCCAACATTTCATGCGAGAACTCGCTACGCTGAGGAGGATATGCGCGACGAACACCCTTGACGTAGCCACACTCGTCCTTGCGCGACAGGCCAGCAAGAGCAGCCGAAGCGACGGCGAAAGCAACAAGAGTAACGAATCCAGCTGCTGCTTGTGCACATGACTCAAATTGGGTGTCACCCTGTTCTGCCCAGCGAGTGAACATCCCTCGTCTCTTCTCGATTATTCACGCCGGCTATTTTCCTGACATCCCACCATGTCGCGACATTCTAGTGATACTGCACTCAACCTGCACTCCCGTACTTCTCTCAACTCCCACCGCGATTCCCATACAATTTTCGTTTCGAAATCCTGCTCGTTCCATCTGTTCCTATTCCAACTAGGCTGTCCTTCGTCTTTCACGCCCGAGGCAGGCGTCTCGCCCAAAACGGACGACATGTCGGCGTACCTGTCTCCCATGACGCTACCACGCCAGGCCAATGAGGTATAAGGCTAGAAGAAATTTAGGACTCACTCGGCGGCACGGGTCGCTTTGTCCACCGCGTCAAACTCGCCATTGGTCAGTGTGACGTTCCCGGCGCTGGTGTTTTCGTGGACACGCTTGAGCAAGCGCGGGCCCGGGATGGGATGATTCAGTCGTCCTTGGCAAGCAGCCTGTGCAAAGCGAGGCGGAAGGGGGAGGGTTTAATGACCGAGCATGAGCTGCCGACCTTCCTGTAGTTAGCGGACGAGAAAATTCGTATCACGCAAGGGACAGGTGCGAATGCGTGAGGCCCTTCTGTTCCGAAAACTTGCGAAGCTGATCAACGAGCTGGATATTCTGCTGAAGTTGTCACCCTTAGTGATTACAGAATCCCAAAGGAAGGGCACTCAGCATACGCGTGGCATGCCAGGGCAGAGTCAAAGAGAGGGCATTCTCACCTGGAAGCGGGGGAAGCATCGACGGACGTCGTTCTCTGAATCATGAAAGGCAGAGCCCAGTGAAACTGAATTTAAATGGTTTCAAAGAGAAAGTCAACATACTGTCTAGATCGTCGAGACTCTTGAGGCTGCCAGAAAGGAAGCCACGTCCGAGGGGCGAGTACGCGATGATCGAGATGCCATTCTCCTTGCACGCCCTGTGGAAAAAAAGCACTCTTAGTGAGCCACAGAGATAAAAGAATGAGCTTTTAATCAGGTTCGTTGATCATACTTGAAGCGACCGTCTTTCTTATATGTCAAGCGTCCAAGGCGAGACCTGTGCTCCCAAACCCCTACGGGTCAGCTCAACGACGTCCACCGAGGAGCGCATGGCAGCCCATCGTAACCCACCTCAACCTTATACGCGTCAATCTTTGCAACCTTGCAGGCACGAGGTATGTCGACCCCGCTTACATCGCTCAAACCAATGTACTTGATCTTGCCCGCGTCCTGTAGCTCCGTCAGGGCCTGCACCGTCTTCTCGATGGGCACTTGAAGGTCTGGGTCTGGGCGGTGCTGACTGTTGGACAGGTAAAATAAAAAAAAGGCTGAGCCCTTGCAAATACCCCAAAATGGGAAATGACATGTACTAGTAAAGGTCGATACAGTCTACACCAAACGCTTGAGCGATGCGGGCAGCTCTGCTTGACGTACTCCCTGTTGTCACGAGCCCGGCGCCCGCCATACATGAGCAGCGACATTTCGGGTAAGATTCAGCATATAAATTACTCGTACGGGTCTCCAGGATACCGTCAAATCTGCCGCTTTCACCTCGCACGTAGGCAAACTGCGGCACAAAAAACAACGGGTCAGTCCGTCAGCGCCCTACAGCCAGCGGCGGCATTGGGGTCCACACATACCTTTGTGCAGGTAAACACCTGGTCCCTGTACTTCTGCACAATTGGCGCAAGGAACTCCTGGTATGGGAATAATAAAGGAAGGGGTAGTTGTTGTTGAGACGCAAAAGATTTAGGTACGGAGCAGGAACCCAACGGCGAACGGCACCTCGTTACGGCCGCTACCTATTGAAACCGGGATTTGGCCCTAACCGGAGACATCAGCGCACTGCCGCAAACTCGGGAAGACCCAAGGATTGCGCTCACGTGTCGATGACCGCCTTGTCCTGCACGCTGTGCAAGGCGATGAATGCCTATCATTGGGAGGTTCGGAAGGCACTTCAGTATCCGATTATGACGTTGACCACACCGCCGGAAGGAGAGAAGGGTTGGGGGTTTGGGCCCGGGGCACAGCGGTGACAAAGTCACCCACCTCAACCACGTGTGCCGCCTCGACCTCATCCGTCTTGCCATAAAATTTAAGCACCTTGCCCAGACCAAGTAAGAGGGGAAACGCATTTGAAAGCCCTTGACCCGAGTTTCTCAACTCACTCGGAGATGCCCTACCCCGCACCTGCCCCCCCGCGGTCCATGTTAGCAGCCGGCAGTGCACGCACCAAAAGTAAGACGAGGCCTACCATGGCGCTGAAACCCACAGGCCCAACGGGGAGGCCACCAATGGTGAGAGGGACGATAGACATTGTAGTACTGGGTTGAGTGATTGTGGTAAAGGAAAGGCGATGGGCGGAGCAGTCTGACGAGGGAGACGCCAAAACACTTCGTCCGAGGGCCCGTTCATATGCTTTTTCGGCCTGCCACGACCCGGGCGCCAGATGCATACAACAATGTACAGCCGTCCTAATCTTGTTATGTAATCGAGGCCCCTCGGGTTCAGTGCCGGTATGACCCACTCGACGCGTGTACGACAAGCGTACGACTTGTGTGAGTGTGCCGGACGACGCCGCGTCAGCGGTCGGCAGCTCGAGCTTGGCTACGGCACCTTCACGTTGCCGCGTTGCTGGACCTTTCAGGCTTTGCAAATCGGCATATTCGTCGCCACCCAGCAAGCAGTTCACTCCATTCCGATGCTCGTGCAGCCGCCCGCGGTCGCGCATGAATGCATGTGCCGAGGCGAGGTCAGGGTGACAGTCGTGCCGGCCTGCATCGGTTCTCCTTCCTGTAAGCTGAGATCAACCCGGCGACCCAGCTGAAATGGGCATGGTCAATGAAGGAGGAACCATGGCCGCGCGATGGGACAAACATATCACAAAGTTGTATAGCTCGGTGAAAGCCCTAAGCCAATTTTTCTGAGCAAGACATGTCGAGTAGGCTGTGGGGGTGTGGTCTGGTCCTGAACATACAGACCTATACGTCGATGCCATAGACCTCTTACACATGCAGCCCTGTCCTTCCCATGATAAAAGCCTCAACGCGCCCTCAAACCAGCGCCCCGCCCCACACATCCACACGTAGCCGTGCATGAAAACAAAAGGGCATGCCATATCTATACCTGTCTTCCCCCTCCCTCTCCCCGCTTCCATCCTCCTCCTTCTCCAGCTCAGAACGGGAACCCTCCCCCCCTTCCGCCGCCGCCAGAGTGGAAGTGGAACCCTCCCCCACCGCCGCCAGGGAACCCTCCACCGCCGAATCCGCCGCCGCCCATGCCGCCGCCAAATCGGCCGCCGCCCATGCCACCGCCACCCATGCCGCCGCCACCCATGCCGCCGCCACCCATGCCGCCGCCACCCATGCTAAAGAGGATGTCGGAGAGGTCTGCGCGGCGGGGCGTGAGCGGGAAGAGGGGAGGAGACGAGGGAGGAAGAAAGAGGGAAGAGGGAGGGAGAGGAGAAAAGGTAGAGGGTGGAAGAAAGAGGGAAGAGGGAGGGAGAGGAGGGAGACGGAGGACGCACCGACGCCTCCGCCGAAGGGACTGCCGCCCATCCCGCCGAAGGGATCGTCTTCTTCCAAGTCGGCGCCTGTCACCCAATCCGACACAGCACGTAAGTAAACTGACGCTCGGGGCCGCGCGCACACAACGCACCAGAGTCGAACCGCCTTCGCGCGACGGGGTCGGATAAAACGTTATACGCCTCGGCGACTGGACAAGACACCTCACCATCGCGTCAGCTCTTGCCGTCGCCAAGCAAAGAACGCAAGAAGAGAAAAGAAGGATGGGCGAGAAGGAGGAGGCGAGGGGACGGAAAGAGAGACAAGGACGCACCAATCTTGAAATTCTCCTCGTCCCCGCCGGGCTTGTCCGGGTGAGCCTTGAGCGACTCGCGCCTGTATGCCTTCTTGATCTCGATCTCCGTTGCGGTCTTTTCAATGCCGAGGATCTGCACCCAGCCATGAGAAAAGCACATCAGCCTTCTCCTCCTCTTTGCTACCTTCCTCCCCAAAGCCCAAACCCGACGCTCGAAGTCCAAAGACAGACCCGAAGCCCGAAGTCACCTGTCAGAAATATGTGCCCCTCATTGCATCTCCAAACAGTGGCTC
>JTLS01000217.1:0-39222 GCA_000826855.1 Basidioascus undulatus | reverse complement strand
CCGCCCCTCTCACCCATCCCCACGCCCCCACCCTCCCAGGTTCTTCCCGAACGGCGACGCCTTCGCGACGGGCTCGGACGACGCCTCGTGCCGGCTGTTCGACCTGCGCGCGGACCGGGAGCTGAACCAGTACAGCCACGACAACATCCTCTGCGGCATCACCTCTGTCGCGTTCTCCGTCTCGGGCCGCATCCTCTTCGCCGGCTACGACGACTACAACTGCAACGTCTGGGACACGCTCAAGGGCGAGCGCGTCGGCGTCCTCAGCGGCCACGAGAACCGCGTGTCCTGCCTCGGCGTCTCCGCGGACGGCATGGCGCTCTGCACAGGCTCTTGGGACAGCTTGCTCAAGGTGCGTTGAGCCTCCCTCCCTCGTCTCCTCTTCCCAACCCTCTCACCTTTACCCTTGATTCGCTGAACTGACGCAACGCCTCCTTCCAGATCTGGGCTTAAGCTTCGTTTCCGCCTCCGCCTCTTCCTCATTTCGCATTCGACTAGCATATACCCCTTCCCCACCCTTACCGCGCCTGCCAGCGAGCGCCCTAGTACCCCTCCTCCTCCCACTCTCTGCGTGTGTGTCTTTCCCTCCCTCCCCTCCCCTCCCTCGCAACCAGCACGTCGCTCATGCACTCTCCCTCCCCCATCCGTAGCTTTCTTCAGTTTACCCGCGACTGGCTCCTCGCATCTCGCTCTCGCTCGTTTCCTTTTCTTTCCTAGGCTCCAAGCTCCGACCGTTCATTTTATGTGCTTCGCTGTTTCTCCTTTCCTTCCTTGCTTTGACCTGCTTAGTGCTCGACTCCTTCTACATGCTCGTACGTGCTTTGATTCAATGGTATCACCATTCGTCGCAATCGGGCGCGTGCATCGCTGGGATTCGTAGTGCCGGTTTGCACTCTGAGGAGTCCACGAGACATCGCTGAATGTCGTTTCGGCGTGAACAACTACACATTGTTTCATTAGAGGCGGTCGTCCCGCAGAGTGGCTTGAACTTACGTTCCTGCTGTGGGACCATTAATATTGTTTCTTCCGCAACATCTCTTCGCACAGTTGAGGGTTAGCAGAATCACGTTGCTACTCTCGGAACGCCTTCTTTCCGGGCAGTCTTCGATCGCTTCATTGGGCAAGAGGGAAAGGTGACAGAAGATGCAGGCGTGAGCATGCAGCAAGTCTCGACGTCTCGACGCGCTTTCTGTGTTCCCTCAGGTTCTGACACATCCTTCGAGTGGAATCCGGAAACATCTTTGATTGGAAGTTTCGAAGTAAGTTCGTAAGACGGGTGTTGGGGCGTTGCGGCTGACGGTCCTCTTGCCCGTTGTTCTTTCGTTCATTCCATGATCGAGGACGTCGCTCGCAAGCCGCTACCCAAGAAAGAGAACTTTTAGTCGATAGTTATTCTCTCAGACATGCTGTCGGTCTCATTACTGGGGAATGCGCAGTAGACAGTTGTGGCTCCAGGCTCAGGTTCAGGCTGTAAGATGCATCTCATGATGCTGCGACGTGCAAGAAAAGCCGAACAGCAAGAACGATAGATGCCACCCGAACTGACAGCGGAAACGCAACAGTCATACCTCGACGGCTTTAGTCGACATGTGATCTCAAGGGAGCGGAGGGTAATACGAGCTTGTCGGCGCGAAGCAGGCTAGGCTGCAAGGCGGTCCGACCCACGGACGGTCTCCATTGAACCAGACTTTGTACTCCCTGCTGTGAAAGTGACGAATAGGTGCGGCCTCTTCCTTGTGCTCATCATCGAGGGCAAGCACCTGGCCGGTGAAGGTGTCGGTCGGATGCACCGGGCTCACGCACTCGATCGGAACGCGGCGCGGCGTCGTACTGGAACTGGACGGTGCCCTACCATTTCGCTTCCGGTCCGGTGATGGACGTGTCGATCAGGTACGCGCGTGCGCCCGGAGCCCAACCAGGGAGGCTCGCCGCGTCCTCGACGACGACCTCGATGCCGCGCATGCCGACGGACCAGCTCTGGGGTGGCTCTGCTGGTACTCATGAGCAACGCCACGGAGGCGAATATGGGCAGGGTATAGACATACCTTCCGCCGTGACGAGCTCCGAGCAGGTGTTCGTCGAGTGATTAAGCACCTCAAGCCCCACTTCCCGTGCAGCCCCAGCAAGAACCCCAGCGACCCGGCTCCTTTCTGCCTGCGCCCCCTCCTCCGTCACCACAGCTGCTCCAGCTCTCGATGATGAGCTACATCGCTTTGATCTGCGCGGTACGGACAAGGAGTCTTTTCCGGGCCGACTTGTGCTCGGCGACCTCTCTGTCGCGCAGGAACTACGTTTCCTGCAAGAGCTTCATGAGCTGGTCCGAGCGCCCCTTCAGCACCTTGTGCCACTCCGTAAGAGTGCGGTTATCCTGCTCAAGCTGAGCGACACGGTTCATGAGCGCCTCGCTGTGCGCCTCGACGTGCGCGAGCGACTACTGGAAGTCGCCGAGAAAGTCGGACGGCCGCTTGCGAGAGCCCGTGGCTGGGCGATGCTGGTTGGATGAAGGCTGCGCGATCGAAGGGGGACGTATGTAAGACATTGCTTGTCGAAAATCTGTGAGGCGTATGTGGTACGCCGGCGAGGAGCGATGGGCTTCAGGGCCGAGGTGGTGGTCAGAAGAAAAGGCCGTTCTGCAAGAATGCTCGGCTGTTGGCCTTCGCCCAAGTTGCAGTGCCAACGTGGTATGGGGATCGCCATTGGTATCCAAGTATCTGACAATTTAAAAATTCAGATCCCGAAATCTCGGGGTGCCCAATAGGGCACGTCCGTTTGAGTGGCGATAAGCCCTTCGGCGAACGAGGGGCGACTCCTTTGAACGCTCCCAAAGCTCGTTCCCTCCTTTGACGCAACAAGCTGTCGATCTTGTTCAGGGACCCTTCTGAGGCAATTCGTTGGATGCTCGTAGTTTGAGTAACACCAGATAAAACGCACACAACCTGACCGTCGTTGAAACTACAGTGCGCAGCGCAGCACACGGTGTGCGTTCTTTACAGCGATCGTGGTCACAGGCATTGTACCAAGAGGGAACGCAAAAGGAGCGTGGTATCTTTAGAAAACAGAGAGAAGGAGGCAAGGCACCGCAAACCAGTTCGTGAAACTCAAGCAGGACAAGAACCCATTCCACAGTCAGTTGAATCGTGCAATGGCTAGCAGTCGTCGACCAGTCTGTTTTCTGGAGGAGAACAATCTCAGTGTTCCGTAACTTCAGACAGCCTATCCAAACCCCTGTTACGTACTGGGGAACGCCAGTCCGTAATCGTTAACCTGCGTTCCCTTCCGTGTCAGTCTCCGCGGGGTAGGCAAGTAAACTCGAACTGACCCATGTGGTGAGGTTGGGATTGATGTATGCTAGTTATAGAACCTGTTAGTTCTATGAACGAGCAGTTGGGTAAGCACTCGAGTATTGCGCACCTTCTGGGAATCGCTCAATGTATGCCGCAGTCGGGCGATCAGGCGGGTCGCAGCCGATGTTTTTGGCGTCACTGCATTTAGACCCGTTAGTTTAATTTTGCTAATCAAAGCAGAAATAAGGGTAAATACACTGGCTGGTATACTGCAGGCCCAGGGGACGCTTTCAGCTCGTAACGGTGCTTAGCTAGCAGCCACGTAGTTTCGTCGGAGGCTACCACGCACCTCGCACCCACTTCAAAGGCCACAGTGGAAAACAGCATCATTAGACTTTGGTCCTTTTACAACAAGGGAAGTGGGTTTGTGACTCACGTCCACGTACATGACCGCCGGCCTGCCGCAAGACCAAGTCAGCGCTCTGAAACACGCTTCGAAGAACACGGCAGCTCACCAGGACAGCTCGTCCCAGTTGATATATCCGAACCTGAGGTGGAAAAGCATGGGTTCAAGTGGACCCCTTCAGTAAAAGCTTTGACAGGCTGCGTACTCTGCGGCGCAAAGCCTGTCAGCAAGATCAAATCACGGAAACAAGACAAACAACCACCGGCGAGGACGCACTAGGAGAGATGCCCAAGTCTACCAAGGAAATCACAGTAAGCCCCAGTCGCACACATATTGCCCTTATGGCCAATGAAGGCTCACTCAAGATTCTGTATCGCGACCATCGCGGGTAGACGGTCAGCGGTTTTGGAGCGCACGATTTCTTTGCCTGAACATTTGACTCACATATACTGCGAAGGTAAGCGAACAGGTTAAAACAGAAAACACTATTTGTTGTAATCCAAAGAGTTACCATAGGCTCAGTCGGGATTGGACGCGTGTCGATCTCCACGCGTGGGTCCGGTCCCAGGCCAGCAGCCTTGACCGTCCACGTCCGGCGACCGTCCGCAACCCAGCCCTAGCAGATGCTGACATCAATACCATTTCAATACACGTCTATTAAGTGGGGAAAGGGGGCACGATGTAACCGTCTGGTCCGGTAACGTATTCGAAGCCGTACTGTGGGCAAGGGCTTTTCAGAGAACGAAGGCTCATCGGAAGGGGAAAAGAGGCGAACCTCAGAGTAACAGCCTGACGATGGGGTGGGATTGGCTCCGCTGTAGCAGGATTGGTTCGCAGTGGCCTTGGGAACCGTCTGGCGTCAGTATCGCTGGAGCGGGTCGATGGAAAGAAAACTTGCGATGCCCGAGGACGCTTGCTGGAACTCGCCACCTAAATTCTCCTCAAAGGTTTGTATCAGGGTTAAGGCATGGTGAGAACCACGAGATCACTACTGACCCGTGTATTCGTTGAGGTGCGTAGGCCATTCGTAGTCCTCGTCATGAAGCGTGTACGTTTCGGAGGTGTTGGTCCACTGCGATTAATCGCGTGTCAAAGGCTCTCTTGCTGTCCTTCCGCCTGTACGGAAACAGACATGGACACACCTCATAGTACGCATTGAAGGGTGCCTGCGCTTTCCCCAGGCCCGTCAGGGTGCAAGACCCCAAGCAATTTCCTAGTTCGACAACGCACCCATTGCCCGCTCTGGCTGAGTTGTCCGAGCCGAAGATTCTGCTCGACCGTCGCCTCGAGGACTATCCCTCACCCAAAGATGAGCTTGAGGACGTGCTTCCCTCGTATCACTCAAGACCTACCGTCGATTTCAGGCGCTCCGCGCCCTACGTAGTCGCCGTTGGCGTCCTTTGGACCGGGGTGGAAAGACTCGGGGTCGTCGCATGTGCAGCGCGAGAGACGCTGGCCGGGGAGGTACGATCTGTGTATGAAGAAAACCAATGGGTGTGAAATTTGGGAGAGAATGGAACAGGCTCGGAAGACGCAGACGTACAGCTCGTAGTCGCTGTAGATCTTGCCGGAAGTGAGGGCGACCTCGGGCTTGCCTGCGGGGAGGAAGGGAACATTCAGCGAAGGGTGAGGGTTGATCAGAGGAATACGAAAACGTACCGTCCAGGGTCTGATTCGGGAGTGTCTGCAGGTGGGGCGTGGTAAGGACCGTGCTCAAGACCAATGAACGGGAAACTGACCCCGACATCGCACGAGTCGTACGTGTATCTACGCAGAGGGGTAAGGATAAATGAATTCGGCGTCAATACAGCACCTGTCCCCGTAAACATACGGCCACCTGAAGTCAAGCGAATGTCAGCTCCGGTGTGTCGAAGGAAAGCGCGGAAAGGACTGACATTCCCTCAAGTGTTGCGCCGTAGCCCGCTCGGCCCAGGTTACCTACTGTAGACGAAAGAGGCGTTAAGAACCTAATGGTAGTTCAAAATTAAATGGAAACGGACGGCTCCAGAAGGCTGGCCAAAGTCCAGCAACGTCTGGATGACCAGGAAGAGAGATGGACGCTGCGCAGGGGAACAGCCTCGCTTTCAGCAACCGCTGCCTCAACTCGAGGGGGCAGTGACGACCGTACCGCTAAGATAGCCTCCGGTAAAGCAGAACCTAGATCCACCAGGTTTTCCGAAGGTCAGAAAGCTGGAGACCAGTAGGCGGACGGAGACTGTGCATCGCACTTGTTCCACGACATGAGCAGCCCGCCAGTGTAGTTGAGGCCGTGGCTCGGGGTGTCGGAGAGCGTGATGGCTAGCTTGCCCTCGGTGGTCGTTATCTGTCGGGGATCATACCTTCGGTGTCCATCAAAGTCAGGAGTCAAGCGCAGAAAGCTGAACGGCAGCCCAGAAGACGTACCACTCCAGGTTGGATGTCTGAGCGCACGTCCCCGGCCCCGAATCAGCTCACGATATTCTTCCCCCAACCAAAGAGACGAAAGTTTCGAAGCAGGCGTACTTGCCAGTAGTGAATATCCTCTGCCTCCCAGTACGGGTCGTCCCCCTTATAGAAGCTCCTCCCCTCAACCTCAAATTCGTCGGAGAAAACCAGCTCCATTTCCCTCCCATCAAACCCCGTGCGCCTGAGCGCCTCGGCGGGCGTATCGGGGTCGATCAGCCCAAAGGGGAGGTCGGGCACTTGGCCGGTCCCGTTGATCCCTCCCAGACCGTACCCGCCGAGAGTGTTGGGAGAGGGGCGGACGAAATAGCTGTGGGGGCGGGGCTGGTGAGCGGAGGAAGGAAGCGGAAGGAGAGAGAGGGGTACGAGAGAAGAGGGTAAACAGCACTGGAAGGGGAGAAGGTGAGCTGGGGGCTGATGAGTGGAGGGGGGATGGGACGGACAAGAGCGCGATGAGGAGGAGGACGAGGATTGCCAGGCAGCCGACGTTCTGGATGCCGCGCTTGGTGAAGAAGTCGCGGGCGAGGTCGCGCCGGGCGTCGCGTTTTGGGTCGGGTAGACTGGTGTTATGGTGATCAGAAATTCGGCGGATGCTTCCTGAAGAGCGGGCGAAAGAAAATGCTCACTGCAAGTGGTCGTCGGGTTCGGGACCTTCTGTCGTGCTGCCCCAGAAAGCAGGGTCGGGAGAGATGTGGTACTGTGTAAATAGGAGGAAATTTAATGGAGTATTAGGGAATAAGGGTCAGAATTTTCTCGAGGGGCGAGGTACCTTCTCGGACACGCTAAGCGAAACGAGCGAAGACGACGTCGAGATGCTGGGCGGCGACTCGCGACGCTGCGTGCCAGAACGAAGATAAACTGTGAGTACCCTTTTCGCCCCGAGCACGGTTCATCAAAAGCTACTCACCGACTTGGGAGACAGATAGGGAAAAGACGGCGGACTGCTCATCCCGACGGGCTGCACCTGGTCCCTGTCGAGGAGGTGCAGCTTGGACGGGCTGAGAGCGAGGTTCGACCTGCTGACCATCCTTGAGATCGAGGAGTGAAAGAGATAGAAGAGGGTGGATGTTGGAGTCTTGTATTCCTTCTCAAATTGGCGAATAAAAAGCGTCGGGGTCGGAGGCAAGCAGAAGAAGACGTTGAGAGGGGGAGGTGTTGAACGCCTTGCGTTTGAAGGGGCGTGTTTGTATGGCTGGGAAGACACCGCGTGCCCGTTGGCCTTCTTGATTTGGGTTTCTGGGCTGTTTAGTTCCCACGATACATGTCAAGTATGGTTTGACTTGACTTCCGCCGATGCGGATGGAAGCCATGTCGAGAACTGTCCGAGATGATCCCTTTCGCAGTTGCTGTGCTTCGAAGCTGCGCTGCAGCGTGCCTTGCCGTGGAGATTGATCGGACATGATTGAATTGTTTATAACTTACTCGCAAATCTATCGATGTTGAAAAGAACGAAGGCGCCGCAACCAAACGCTTGTCGCGGCGATTTTCAGGCACACTGTGAAGTGTTTTGCGCACGGAGCCCGCGGCGGATGCGGACGTACACGAGGCATAGCCGATGTGCACCATACGGCCTTCAACAAGAATATGTTCAGGCACACGCCAAGGAAAGAATAATGGAATAATGGTGCCGAAAATGCACTGCTGGTTGGTGCAACTGACGAGTCTTGTCCGGGGGCTTACCGCGGCGCAAACGCCCACTCCGAGTCGGCATCGGCGCGCTCCCGGCGCGTCCGCACTTATACGCTCATCTGCTCGCCGTCGCGCACAATGTCCACGTCGACGCCGGCGAACCAGTCACGGCGCGCCAACGTAAACGACCTCCCGCGGCGGGTCGATCTCCCCATGGGGACCGCGCCGCAGCCCCCCGGTGACTGGGAGGAGCTCGCCGAGCCCGTCGTCCTCCCCGCCGAGGTCGAAGGCGAGGAGGACAGGGTAAAGACACACCGCCAGCTGCGTACAATCGAACAGAGGTGCGCTCTTGCTGTCTCATTGTTTTCTTGGAAGACATGTGTTGAGAACGCGACTCCCCCCAGCCTCGTCCTCGCCCAGTCCCTCCGCCAGTCCCGCCAGACATACCTCACCTCCCTCTTCCCCAAGTTCTCCACCCGCTCGCGCGCAAAGAACGCTCAGGAGATCGTCCAGCCCCCGCACACGATCGTACCCCTCGGCAAGGTCGATATCGACGTCGGCCCGCACGTGTTTGGCGAGACCAAGTTGTTCGAGGTCAAGTGGGTCGAGACGGCGGGGCCGGTCGGCGGGGCGGCCGCGGGAGGGGCAAAGAAGAAGGGGAAGGAGAAAGAAAAGGCAAAGGCGTCGCCGGCGCCTAGGGCCGTCTCGACTCCGAGGCCTATGCCGCAGACGCCAGCACCACCGCCGGTGTCCGCGCCTAGGCCGCCGCCCGCGCCGAGCTCCACGACGGTCGATGCTCACCTGGTCGCTCAGGTGTGTCTTTCTTCTCAACCCTTCCCTCCGCTCCTTCAAAAGTCATCTCAATTATCAAGCTCCTTCATCAGGTGAACGCCGCCGCCGCCCTCAACCCGCTCCTCGGCCAAGTCCTGCAGCTCGCAGCAGCGGGCAAGGCGACGTCCGACCAGCTTAAGGCGCTCGGGGCATGGATCGCCGCGATCAAAGCCGCAGCGCCCAAGCCGGCGCCGACTGCTGAACCTTCTACTCTAGGCCCATCTATCGCCGCTGCCGCCTCTCCGTCCCCATCGGTCGCCCGCCCTCCATCGGTTTCCTCCTCCCCCGCCGCCCCCAGGTCGACAGCTTCCACATCCTCTACCCCCGGGGCGGCTTCGACGCCGTCCAAACCTACCGCACCCACTGCTGCATCTACGCCGGCGGCGTCCTCCTCGAAATTGCCACCGCCGAATCTCCCCCGCACGCCTGCGCCTGCTGCGCCCGGCCCGTCTTCCTCCGCCACCGCCGCTCCGACCGCTACACCATTACCTTCTACCTCCTCCGCCACGCCGTCTCTGCCCAACGCATTTCCCTCATCCTTCCCCGCGTTCCCGCCGAAGCCAGTCCGCACGCCTAGCGCAGTGGTCATCGAGTTCCGGGACAACCCGCAAGACCGGTTGCGTCTCTCCTCATCTGCATTCCGCCCGCCGGTGAAGCTTTGACTGATGATTCATAACCTTTTTCTCGTTGGACAGCTGGATCCTCCCGATGGACAGAATCATCGCCTCGCGGCACGGCACTCCCGCATTCCCCGAGATCCGTCTATCGTTCTTCGTTCCCTTAAAGGGCTCCTTCCTCTTTCCCATCCCTCCTTCCACCTCCATCACCGACCCCACCACCGCCACGCCGACTCCGGCGACCGACACCAAGAAGAAGACCCCTGCCGCGCCGCCCCCACAGTCGGCGCATCCGCCCGTGCACCCCGTCACGCTCCGCTTGACGGGCTGCCCGACGACGCTGTGGGCCGCGTTTGAGCGCGCGAGCATTGGCGTGGACGTCGCGAAGAGGAAGGAGGAGCTGAGGGAGCTGGTGCGCTTTTTGCCGAGGTTTCGCGGGGTGGACGAAGCGCAGGCTGATACGAAGGTGGTATGCGGTATGCGATAGGCCAAGCACGTCCCACCCCGCGGTTTCCTCCATTATCGCATCCCAGTCGACGAGCCGCTCCCATCGCATCTCGAAGACGTACGTCTATGTCTTCCCATTGCTCCCATCCCACATCGTCCCAACCTAACGCACAGCTCCCGCAACAGATCTTCACAGACCGCTTCGCCCCTCGACCGCTGCACAAGGCCCTCCCCGCCGCGTCGGGGGCGCCCACCCCGACAACACCTGCCCCAACACAGATCCGGACCGTCCCGCTCTCCGCGCACCGGCGCGCCGCCTCGTCCGCGTCCTCCACCTCCCCCGCCCCAGCGGCCGCGCAGACCCCCGCGCCGTCGACGTCCAAGAAGCGCAAGGCGTCCGCGTCCGCGTCCGCGCTCGCAGTGCTCGACTCCCCCGCTGCGGAGAAGAAGACAAAGACGAAGAAGCGCAAGGTCGTTAATAATGTGCTTCCGGATGGGACGAGGAAGGTGTGCGTCGCATGCGGTACGTCGTCGTCTGTCCTTCTCTTCACGTACTACTGCGGTCAGCCGGTTGATGAGGCTGAGATGTGGGGCTATGTGGGTTTAGGCACGCAGGAGACCCCCTCATGGCGGCGCGGGCCGGACGGGTGCCTCATGTGCAATCGCTGCCAGAGCCGGTGGAAGGCCGGCACGCTCGTCTGGCCGCCTCCCCCGCCTATCGCGGGTGCGGGTGCGGGCGCCGGCGTGGAGGCGGAGGCAGCGAAGGCCGAGCCGGCTGCGCCTGGGCTGGCTGCGGAGCCGCAGGGCGGGAATGCTGGTGGGGTCAAGGAGAGCCAGAGCGGGATGGGGGAGAAGTCGGAGGGCCTGGGGACGACGGCGGGAGGACAGAAGAGGTCGGAGCAGAAGGATGGTGCGGGAGGAGGGGAACTAGGGGCGCAGGAAGAGAAGGAGAAGGAGAAGGTGAAGGTGAAGGACGTATTGATTGTGGATGCTAGGCGGTCATGATTTTCGCAGTGCACGCAACCGGCCGGTCCGGCAATCTCCGTATATGAATGCGCGCTTCCCAAACAGGACTTTTACTATAATTCCAAGTCGATAAGAAACTTACAAACGCGAAAGTGGAAAACAGAAGGAAATGAAAGCGTCAAGCGACCACTGTGCCGGTCATCCACGCTACTCCCGCCTTGACGATGGCCTGGACGACTTTGAGGTCCTGCCCGTGCCACTGTTTCGTTAGCACCGTCTACTCTCTCACAGTTCTTCAACGCACCTCCTCGCTCTCAGGCATATAAACCAGCGTGACGCCGATCCTCTCCCCGCCCCAGCCAGCCATCGGGAACCGCACCCCCCACCCGCGGTTGATCACCTCCGCCGCGTCCTTCGGGCTGAGGACGACGTGCAGCGAGCGGTCGTGTCCGTGCACGTGGGCGATCTCGCCCTTCATGAATGCAAAGTCTGTGGTGGAGGCGGGGGAGGAGGTGAAGGGCGAGGGGGTGGCGTAGAGCCCGAGGGAGGAACGCTCGGAGGAGGGCGCAAGGTGGAGGAGGTGCGGGTGGGCGGCGACGAGTGCGGGGAGGAGCGCGAGGAGGGACTTAGGAAAGGAAGAACTATTCAGAAATAGTTCTGATCCGAGGGGCAGGAGATAGCGACGTGCCGCTTCGAGTTGGCTGTTCAACGGCTGCAGACTGGACGTCGTGATCTGCCGCTGCGGGAGTGGCCTACAGGGCGGTTGTCAGCAGCGCTATCTGGCGAGGCATAAATTAATGATTTGCATACCTCCCAGCCAAACGGGGACGTTCTCTCCCCCTGTCCTTCAATTGTCCGCCCAAGAAGCCCCTCGCATCCCGGCTCGATTCCAACGCCCGCACGTCCTTCAGGTCCGCCCGCGAGGCGACCAGCCAGATGCGAAGGGAGGTGACCAGCCACCATCCGTGTAGGTCGGGGGAGATACCGCCTGTGCCTGTGTTTAGGGAACAGATCTTTTAGTGGGATCTCGAATGGGGGAGGGGTTCATCACTGAGGCGAGGCAGTCCACGACGTACCGAAAGCGATGAAGGATCGGTAGTCCTTGACGGCCCAGATGAGAGCCCCGGCGATGCAGCCGATAGCCAGCAGTACAAAGAAGGTGGGGTAAGATATGAAAACGTTAGATATTTGGAATGTCATGATTGATTAGGAGGGTAGGAGGACGGCTGGATGCGAAGGCTGCAAGACGGGCTGTTGGACAGCTAAGGACGCCGGGGATGATGCTGGTCGACCCCGAAACGCGTGGTGAAGGGCCTAATATACGTTGGGGGCATCTTCCGGAATATGCGCCCTGTGCTGAGGGCGGATCGAAAGCGATGGTCCACGGCCAGAACGCAGACACAGCCTGCGACAATTGAAGGGGCTGATACATATTCAATGCGCTGCGTATCTCTTCGCACGCTAAACTGCGCTCAGTCGGTATGCCTCCATTTTTAATGCCGTCTAATAGTTTTGCATAGGGGACAACTTTTGAATGCCCCCGCGTCGACAGAACATGTAAGGGGGACGCAAGAAGGGCATCAAAGACTGGAACAACTGCGTCCTGGCGAGCGGCCCGGGGTTGACCTCCATGCAAAGGAGTCTTACAACTTCTTTAGAGACTGACAGGCTTTTGTGGAAAGCTGGGCTCTGTATGAGTAGTGGCTCTTCATGCATGTCGACGAGGAGTGTGGCTGTGTCAGAGGACGGCAGCCGAAAACGCATCAAAAGGCGAAGCGTTGATTCGCAAATCTCAGCGGGGTTTGGTTCGAGCGATACCTTCAACCTGACATTATACTCGGAGTTAGAGACCAGGCCATCCGACCCACATAATCATCTTTCCAAAGCTTTTTCCAAAGCTTTCAACATCCGAGCAGAAAGCCCAACACCGCCGCCGAGACAAGGACTCTTTCTATGCCGCGTTGGCCTCAAACCGAGGAGGTGCTACTACTAGCGGTCCGAGCTCCTCCGGGAATAGGGGGGGTGGAAGGAAGGAGGATCTGAAGCGGTGGCGGGTTGGACATGAATGGGAGTCCAAGTATGATGATAGGCAGGTCCTGGATGTCGGGCGTGGCTAGCTGGACCGTTGGAAATGGCTCCGACTTCGAGAGGTCAATTACAGTGCCCTGCAGCTTTATGTGCCCGTACGAAGGTGCCTGCAGGCCAAGTCTATCTCAATTGCTGCTTCTGCCCTACAGCTGCATAACGGAGAAGGAGGACTATGTATGGGAGCACCGCACCTCGCCTCCAAGCGGAGCGGCGAGCGCGACAGCAGATAGGCCTGTGATGGCAGCGGGCAGGAAGGACCTCATGATTGCCGCCGGTCTTCGAAGGCGTAGCTGTACGTGGATGGAAGATGTAAGTACGTCCCCGGCTAAGCTCAGCTGCAGTGCGAGCCAAATAGCTTTCAACGGATTTTTCCTGGCAGTTTCACTTGCGGTGAACATCCTAAAATCCAGAGAGCTAGTCCAGACATCGCGGGATTATGCGGTCCCAAGGTCTTGTCTTCGTTGGTCTTCGTTCTGGGAACCTACTAGTCTACATGTCAGTGGATCTCCGACGCGGACAGCCCAACGGCACCGTCGATGTTGTTGTGCTTTCCAATTGCAGTCTCTGAATGCCGGCAGCGGGCCATGCAGACCTTGAAGCATGGCAGCCCATGATTATGAATTCTGAAACCTCGGAATGAAAGTGTTTTTGACCAAGCAGCAACACTTTGCCCCCGTCGGTACCACATCGTTGCGCCATGCTGTGTACGCGTGCCTTTTGCCCGTGAATTTCCCATTCAGTGCAGAGGAATTCAATTTTTTCGTGGAGAAGTGTTTACTCGAATGAAAGTAGACAAGATGCCTTCGCTGGATGGCGTTCAAGCGACAAGCCTTTTCAGGGCACTGCCCCTCATATCCAGCCATTCTGAGCGTTGAGCCACCTGGTCTGTTTGTGGATGAAGCGCCTATATCGTCCGGCCACACCAATCATGTACTAGACTCCCGTTTCTCCTCTTGATTCTGTACCATCCCCCCGTTTCGCCATGCTTGCCCCTGCGTTCACGGCCATCCTCTTCACCGTCTGCTTCGCCCTGCCGGCGCACACAGCACTGGTACCCCAAGTCCAGGACATGGACCTGAGCCAGATTATCCAGTCTGCGAACGGGGGCCCGGGCGTTGGTGGATTTGCTCGAGGGGGTGACGGAAGGGGTATGTGTGTCTCTGTGTGCTTTGGTAAGAAAGGAAGGACTAACCATCCCCCCCCCCCCCCCCCCNGGCCCTTTTCTACCACAGGCGGAACGGCCATCGCTATAATCGGAACGGCCAACGCCGGACAGGGGATTGGAGGACCCGCGGAAGGAGGTCCGGGTCTGGGGGGAAATGGCGGAAATACCACAGCGGTCGTGGCGGACATGTAGGAGTTCATGGCGGTCGAAGAGTGCTTTGTGCGAGTCTCGTAGCGAAGAGCTCGCAATTACAATGTTTATCCTTTTTCCAAGGAAAGAATCTCCTTGATTTTTGTTTACTCTTAATGCTTTTACCGATGATAAGTAGACAACTTTCCATTCGTTCAACGGATTCGTGTCAGCGACAATCAGCGATGACAGTTTGCAGGCATTGCAGAACGCGGAACACTCTTGACTACAGATCAGAGGATTTGTGATACAATTAAACATCAATAAAATTTCAGGAAGGAAATTGAGGGGTCTTTTCGGCCATCGAGTGAGTCCAATAGCGAAAAGGGGCTGTTGTGGCCACGTTAGTAAGCCAGCCAATTTTGAGTAGAATATAGATGCTGACAATGCAGCATTCATCAGTCAGCTATACTCCACTATACGAGCTTTTTAATACCCAAAAATCCGCCATGCGGTGCAAACGCACTCTGAGAAAAGACTTGACGGAGGAGACCTGATGGCGTCTTCAGATTACTGCTTCGTGGAGTGTAAACGAGCTTGCCTTTTCGTCGGCAAACCATTGATTACGTGATAATGGCAGAAAATTTCCGTCCCAAGCGACTTGTGGTCCATTATCGAGTGAAGGGCGAAAACTAATGGCACTGTGTCGGCTGAGTCGGCTGTTGCTCGGCTCCAGTTCGTTCTTGTGACTCGCCCGTGCCTCTTTCCCTCCGACCACAACCATCAAAGCGTGCACAATATTCCTGGACTACTTATTGCTCAACTTTCTTTCCCGTGTCTTTCATCTTGCATCGTGACTTAGAATCCACCGCCAAAGCTTCCGCTAACCTTTCCCGGGAAGCGTCTGGAGGCTGATGTTGCCGAAACAGACGGTCAGCAGATATAAGGATCTCGACGTTCTGGTCCGTAGTTCCCCCTTACAATCAAGTCCTTGTATCCATCAGAGAGGCTCAAACCATGGTCACAGTCAAGATCATCTTCCTCCTCGCCGCCTGCGTCGTTGCTTTCGCTGCCCCGCTGCCGCAGGGAGGTGAGGAGGTTATCTTATGATTTGCATTCTCAAAGAACCTACCCTCATGACCATCCTTGTTCAGGAACGGGGATTGGCGGAGGCGCTGCGGGCGGTACAGGTACGTCGATCATGTCACAGACGCCCTTGCTCCGCTAGCTGCGTACCTGAGCGAGTCGCTGCAACCCTTTAGGCGTTGGCGGTACGGGTGCCGTAAGACTGCTTTCAGCCTCTTTTAGGAGTTTCACATATTCTCCATGCTGAATGACTTGTCATTGCAGGGGCCTGGCAGTACCGGAGGGGCGGGCGTGGGAGGTGAGACCGCGTACACCGGGTTTACACTGGCCCGACAAGCTGATATCCTTTTCTTCTTCTTCTTCATTCATCTAGGTGTAGCCGTGGGCGGTGCCGGGGTGGGAGGTGCCGGGGGGACAGCAGCGGGCTTTCCCGGAGGCATCCCCCCGGGTGGCTTTAACCCCTTCGCTGGTCAGTCAAGTGCCGCTCTAGGCTTGCACTTATACGACTAGGAGCTTCTCCGTGTGTGAGAAAAAACTAAAATATATTGCTCGCAGGTGGTACCGGCATTGGTGGCGGGGCCGCAGGTGAGCAGTTGTGCTGGAGAGTGCGCTGGAGTGTGATGCACAGCGAGCTCGTGGAGCAGCTGCACGGCTAAGTGGTCTACCTGCACGGTTGGTGGATTTTTGGGATGCCCGGATTAGCTGACCCATAATTCTGTTAAGGTGGTACGGGCGTGGGAGGAACAGGCACACTCGGCGGTGCGGGAGGTGAAAAACTTTGATTTGCGAGTGACCATGAAAGCGACTGCTTACGTTGTGGACCGGACAGGTCTTGGTGTTGGCGGAGGTGCTCAAGGTAAGCAATTTTAATCATTGCAAGGCTCTCGGTACCCACTGATTAAAGTATTGTGGGACAAAGGCGGTCTTGGAGTCGGTGGTGTTGGTGGGACTTTCATCCCTACGCCCGTGATTCCGACTGTGGTCCTTCCCCCCGTTTGACCACAGCCCAAATGGGTCGAGCTCCTGCTCCCCTTCATGTGCTTGATGGATTGCCTAAAAGATCTGGCACCCACTTTTCAGTTCGAATGATAAAAGCATTTGGTGCCATGAGAAGTGTATGAGACCGGCAGGCAAGAAGCACCCCTCGTCACATAAACCTCACTGAAAACCGGCCATAAATGGCTCTTCAAATAATTTCAAAAACAGAATGGACATTGTGAAGCTGGACACGGACTGACTCCAGCTCCTCGTCCTGGCGTAGTAGATGAAGTCTGACCACACTTGAGCGTCGAGGAGAGTGTGGGCATTGAGAAAAACAATTAGCATATTTGGCAGAATTCTATATTGTAACCCTCCTTGCTTATGAGGGCCATTTCAAGGAAAATGCTTGAGCGTTCACGGAATCGCGTGACGATAGAGGATGAAAATGTCGATACCGCCGCTCAATTGTCTACACCTAAACGGAGCTTGAGGATTTCCAGCGCCACTTATACGTTGTGCGGGAGCGGTGCTCAACACGCAGCGGTTTTGAGCGTTTGTGCCTCACGGGCATCATGGCCATTGCTCGAACACTGCCTCCGCATGACATATCTGTCACAAAAATGGCTTGGCAGCGCGGAATTACAAACGGAAGCTGTGGGTACGCACATGATGCTTCCATGCTTCCATCGAGCGAACGACAGCGCACCGCCTGCTATAGAGTTGGTGGGCGACTATCTGACTCTGCCTGTGGATGTCGTGCGACCGCCTTGTGTGGATCTATCACCCCCACAGAGCATGCCGTCTTTCCTCTTGATCCCCTCCAGCTGCAGATACCTGACTCACTAGTCCAGCTCAACACCATGGTCCAGCTCAAATGTAAGCACGACAACCCTTCGCTGCGGCGTACCGGTGCCGCGATTCGGGCTGACCATCTCTTCGTCCTTAGGTCTTGTGTCGTTCCTCATATCTCTATTTCTGACCTCTTCCGCCTCCAGCCCCATTCGACGAGATGACCTCTCCGACATCCGCGCGCTTTCGGTCCAGATCTTGAGCCAAGTTCCAGGCTACCCGTCGTGCGAGAGCACTTGCAGCTTGTTCGACACAACGAGCCAGGCGTGTGATGAAGTATCCAACATCGCGCGCTGTTGGTGCGCACCAGATGACGAGTGCGTATATTCTTAGACTCTCTGTCCTGAGGGTTGGACCAAGCGGAGAATGACTCGGTGTGGGCGGACAGGGGCGCCATGCACCAGTGTTCCCGGTGCATGCTGACCGAGACAAAGAAGAGCAAGAATGAGACCGCTTTCAACAGTGTCAACAAAGGTCATACTGGTCAGTCTGTATCATTTTATACGGTCTACTGAGTTGTCGCTGCCACGCAAGCCTGACGCGCCACACACATTAACTCGACTTCCGCTCCATAGGTTACCACGAGAAGTGCACAGCTGCCAAGTCCGTTGGGTTTAAGAGCTGTTCGAGGGCTCGGAACTTAACTTAACGGAAAGTACAGCGGTGCCCGATATCACGATACTTGGGCTCCTGAGAGCGACGTGCCCAAGGATTTTGGAGAGAAAGAGTCCCATACTGGTGCGATCGTCGGAGCGGTACGCCTTTTCTTACAGTAGCACAAAAAGCCCCGGAACTTATATTCAGTCCCTACTCCATCTAGGTCGTCGGCGGTGTCGTTGGTCTTGCGTTGATCGTAGGCGACCTGTTTTCTACACTGCATTGTCGCTGTGCCATGGGCTCACGAGTCACCTATCTTCGCCGTACAGGGCGTTGTAGCCTTCTACCTACACCGTTGCACAAAGAAGCGCAAGCCCGATCCCGTCCAGAAGGTGGAGTATGCCGACGTGTCGACGATGCAATACGTCGACAGTCCGAATCCGGCCAACCCCGTTCCGTATCTCGACTCCTCAACCCTTGGCTACAACTCCTACAGTCCGCCGCCCTCCTCTTCGCCGCCCCTCTACAATCCTGCGAACGACGAGTTTCCGTACACGCCGCCACCGCCCTCGGCGACGTACAACGGGAAGATGTCTCCCAACCGGCAGTCGACTCACGCACCCTGGACGTACCACATGCCGTCCCCCGATGAAAGCCGCCAGACTTCATTCCCGTCAGGCTTCAACACGGGGTCGTTTGTAGGGTACTCTGAGCCAGAGGAACCGCGCCGGTGAAGCTTAGGAGGGCATGTCTAGCAGCGGGATGCCGTCGAATCATGTACATTCGGTGCCGAGCAATGCTTTTATTCTGTGTATTCTGAAAACTAAGGAACTCTCCCGTTCGTACGTCTCAACAGTCCTGTAGTACCTCTCCCATGCACCTGTCAGCTGGCAGCTGAGGAGCATAGTTTCGCACCGGCAGTACATCCTGTATCTTTTTGCAAAAATATGGGGCTCCTGAGGGTTCCGGCAGGAATATAGCATCTAGCGTCTGCGAGACAAACCTGCCTGGACCTCGGTGACACACATGGAGATCGAATCTTCAGTGCTCGACGCTTGCAAGCAACTGGCTAGTGCTATTTGCAGGGGTTCTCACATTATCGACGTGCCAACCTTATCGTTGCAAGTAGAAGTTGCTGGAAATGATTCATTAGCGACCTGTCACTCAGCAGTCGCGAAATAGGCAAGGGTTAGGCGATGAGAACCCCAAGATGGCACATGAGTGGGTAGAGGAAGCGTATGGGTACTCACGCTCGCTGCATTGCGCAACGCCCAAGAATGGAGCCAAGCGGTGCGACCTGAATCGAAAATAAATGATTAAGTGGAAAGTGGAAGAATCATATGCCTGACACACCAGCTGTGCGCTTCGCAGCGTCGCGTAGTCGCGCTCTCTTTCTTGACACCGACAAGTCCCTTTCAGCAGACGCCTGGAGCGGCTCCACAGGGCATGCAAATAGAAACATGTATACAACAACCAAAAAGCCCTCGACATCCCGGGGCAGCTCTACACGCCCCACGCGCCGGTTCCAGTGAGCTCGAGCACCTCGAACGCCATGCCGGGCAATTTTCCAACGCCGCGCGTCGCAACATCCGTGAGCACGTCCCTGACGGACCTGAAGGCCTTCTTGGCTTTCTGCCTTCCCCTACGGACGTCCTCGCCCTCACCCTCGACCTCCTTCTCCCTCTCTCTCCTCTCGCGCTCCGCCTCGCGCTCCGCCTCCTCCTCCTCGTCCGTATCCTCGCTCGCCAGCAAGCTCGGCGGTATGGGCAGCCCGAACATGCCCTCCCCGCCGGGACCTTCGGACGCGTGCGCCGTGCCCGACACCGCGCGCGCGAGGTTGCGCAGCACGAGCGCCGCGACGTATCCGAGCCCCGTCGGGAACCCTTGCTCGTCCTGCTGCGCGTGGAGGACGGAGTGAGAGACGCCCTTCGTCGGCGGGGGAACGATCTCCCGCGCGGTCGCGTCGGGGAGGATTGGGGTGAGGGCGTTGGGCGGTACGGTCAGCTGCGCGGGCTGGCCGGGCGCGCGAGCGGGTCGGGAGGGCGTGGGGAGGTAGGTGAGGAGCCGGCGCTTCATTTGCTCGCGCAGCGAGAGGGACGAGTCGGGGGAAGGCGTGAAGGTCGTGCCGGCCCAGAGCAGCGCGGGAGGGGCAGGCTCGGCATCGATGTAGGTGGAGCAGACGTAGTCGTACAGGTCTTGCGGGTTGTCGAACGTCCGCGTATCGTCGCCCCATCGACAGCGGAAGCGGTACTTCTCTGCCCTCGCACAACATCCTCATTAAAATCGAAACAGGCCTAACAGCAGACTGGCCTGAAGCTCAAGAAGAACGGCGACGAACCGTCCTTGTCCCGCAAGCGCAGATTCTTGATGACGAATCGGGCCGGCTTGTCCTGCGTGACCTGCGCGACGGCCTGAGGAAACGCGGTCTGCACGTTCTTGATAACCTCTGCGGCGGCCAGGAGCGGGTTCATAGGAGTCGAATATGGCGTGAAGGTGTCCTTGTACATCGTCCAGAACGCGACCTGCGTCACTTCGCTCTCGGCCTCGAACGCGAACAGCGTGCGCATCCTGCAGGTGAAAGGCCCGAATCAGACCATCCATCTGAGGACACTGGGCTGGCGATCGATAAAGCTCACCATGCCACGGCGCGTTCGGGTTCTTGGAGCGGAACGAGCCTACTTAGATCCTCCGCGTCCAGCACACCGTTCAACGGCTCGCGCTCCGGCAAGGCGCGCGGCTGGATCGGGAACGGCTCCAGACGTTCCTCCTCCTCTGCTTCCTCGTAAAGGAACGTAGCCAGAAGGCGCAGGCTCGGCACGAAGTCGCAGTGGTTGAAGAATACCGTGCACGCGCCGGCGAAGAGGGTCGTCTGGTAGAGGTACTCGAGCAATGCCCCGCGCAGTGGCGCGTCGGGCAGAGGCAGGAGCGTGAGGACGGCGTCGAGCGGCGTCTTGACCCGATTTACGATCGCCGTCTCGTTGCGCTCGTTGATAGCCAACGCGGTGAGCAGGCGAAGGCCGGCGAGGATGAGGGCGCGGTCGTTCGAGTGGACGAGGCGGCCGAGGGGCGCGACGAGATCGCGCCCGCGCATGCGCTCGAGGCGGACGTTGTGCGCAACTGGGTGGGCGATATCGAGGAAGGCGAGGGTGAGCTCCGCGAGGTCTTCATCGTCGTCGACAAGAGCAAGGAGCGCGACGAGGATGCCGATGATCGTCGGGCGGTAGCCCGCGCTCTCGAGGAAACCCGCGTTGCCCTCCTGCATGCTCATGTTGCGGAGGACGAGCGCGGACTCGTTCGCGCGCCGGAGCGTGTCCTGCCAGCCGCCCTCGAACGCGGCCGGCTGCTGCCCCTCGTAGTCGCCCGTCGCAGCGCGGTGCACCGCTTCGCGTGGATAGGCGAGCAGGCCATCGACCAGGCCGTTGAAGGGCTGCAGGTGGAACTCGGCGGGGAACTGGAAGGAGAGGCGAGCGAGCGACTGCAAGGACCAGTCGACTTGGTCCGGGATGAGGGAGCGCAGCGAGAGAACCATCCGGTTCGAGCTGCCTGCTTCGAGGTAGTAGGGCTCATGCCCATCGGCAGGGGCCTCTGCATTTCGATTTATGGGCGCGGGAGAGGGGCGGTGCGAAGTGCTCATGACGGTATGCGATGGAGGGTGATGAGGAGATGGCGGTGAGACGTTCAAGCTGTATTGCGGGGTTGTCAGTCTCACGAGTAATCACGCCGCGCATCTTGCGTTATGCTGTTCCACAATTCCAGGGTGGTATCGACCGAAGATGAAGCTGTGCATTATCACGCTCCCACGAACGCCAGGAGAACGAATACTGACTCACCGGGCGGCACGCAGTCGGGTTCAAACCAGACACGATAGAAAGAAATGCGAGGGGGCCTGTTTCAAAGACGTATGGGCAAGTGTGCTCACAGTCAACGTCGAAGCTGCCTGAGTGTGAGATGTTAGCACACACGGGGGACAGACGAGTTTTCGACCATGCCAAGAAGAACGTACAGGTGCTGTTGATCGTTTAAAGTACAAGGAGCGAGGACAAAGTCGATGCTCGGGCTATGAGAGTGTAATGAGGGAGCGAGACGCGTCCTGGGGGAACACGAACGCGACGCGGGAAGGTCCACCGATGTTTGCCGCCAAACAGGCGTGGGCGACAGACGTTACGGGCGCAGTGTCTGCGCTTTCTTCTTTTCAGTGCCTGTCCTCAATCTCTCATTGCCATACCATTGAATTGAAGCGAATAAGTATCTCTATAATCAGCTCAAGTTTACCGGGTGGCATAAGACTCAACACAAACAGCGTTCAAATCCGAATGAACACGCAAACCCACAAGTAACCGAGTGCCCAAGCGGGCGCGCTTCTTCAACACACATCGAAACGAAAGACGAGAAAAGTTACAGGGAAGAAAGAGCCACAAAGGTCTCAAAAAAATACAAGACCCTCAAGCCAAGGCGCGCCCGTCCTCCCGCTCCTTGCTCTTGCTCTTCTCCCGCTGCTGCACCTCGTAGCTGTCCATGTCGACCACGACGAGCCCGTCGCCCTTGGTCCCGAACGCGATGCGCTTGCCGTCGGGCCGCCAGCGCAGGTCGTACAGCCCATCGGGGACGAGCCAGTCCTTTTCGATTTGGCCGCTCTGCGTTACCACCAGGAGGGAAAGTCAGATGAGTGAGCTGAAGCTTGAGAGAGAGCGCGTGATGCGCGCACGAGAGTATGCCACAGCGTCACCCGCGCGTCCGCGCCTCCGATGGCGACCATGCGCGCATCGGGCGCAAAGTCGATCGTGAAGACGTGGTTCGAGCTGTGGTCGACCTTCCAGAGGCACTCGCCCGTCTCGACGTCCCAGATGCGCGCCTGGCCCTCCATGCCTCCGCTGCACCCACCGACTCGTCCCATCAGCATGCCCGCTCTCAGAATCGCCGGTTCGGAGCAGAGGAGGGACGCACGACGCAAAGAGCTTCTTGTCAGGGTACGCAGACGTCGCGGGTGCCCAGGTGATGCACCCGATCTCGCGCGTGTGGCCGGTCATGGTCCGGATGACCTCCTTGTCGCGCGGCGGCTTGCGCTGCGTCTCGGTGCGGACCTCGGACTTCAAGTCCAGCTTCCAGATCCTGCCCACCAACCCAACCCAACGCGAACAGCATCAGACCGGCGCTGCGTTGGATGCTCGTTTCAGAATAAGCACGCACCGCAACGTGGTGTCGTCTGATCCTGTCGCGAGAAGCGTCCGGGACGGGTCCCATCGCACTTGGTTGACCTCGCGCGAGTGGCCCGTCAGGATGCGCAGCGGTTGGGACTCCCCGACTTTGAAGATGCCGATGACTCGGTCGCCGCCGGCACTGCGCGCCCCCGCAGCCATCAATTTCATGTCAGAATGTAAAAAGGATAGGCCGTTGTAGGACTGTAAAGCGCACGTCGCGAAGATGTCGTTGTCTAACCAGTCGGCGTCGAGAATCGAGCCTGAAGGGCGAAGCCAGATTAAAGAGTGAGATTGAGTCGAAAATTAGGAAGCATTACCGCAAGCTCACCGGTGTGGACGTGCCACTTTTGGAGAACCTTCCGGGTCTTGAGATCCCACACAATCGTATGCTGGTCGATACCGACTCTGCGCCCACATCAACCATCATCAGCACCCGCCTTTCCCATACAACCACCGAAGCAACTGCGCCGACGCACGAAAGCAGTCGGTCTCCCCGCTGGTTGAAGCGGACGGCGAAGACGGGCCCTGTGTGCTTGCGGCTCTGTCACAGTCACGCGTTCAGCTCGGAAGTCAGCCAACAAGCCCGACCGCACGATACGAAGCGCACCTCCATCAAGTTGTTCCCTTCAGCGGACCACACCCACACGCCGCCGTCGTACGCGCCGCTCGCGAGCTGAGTGCCTTGAGCCTGTGCGCAGCGTCCCACGAGTGAGCTCTCGAGTCCGGCATGCCGCGCGTGTAAGTATCAGAACGGAAGTGGGGGACGCACATTCCAGACCATGGTGGTGAGGTCCTTCGGGTCGCTCGGCGTGCGCGGCTTGTGTACGCACAAGGTCGGCGGCAGGATGTGGTCGGGCTCGGCGAGCGGGTCCTCAGGCAGATCCCAAATCCGAACGGTGCCGTCGGCGGCTCTGCGAGCGATGGTGGGCTCAGCGCGACGTTATGTAACGGAATATCTAAAAAAAACTTACGAGGTCGCAAGAATCGAAGGATTCTTCGGATGCCACACAGTCGAATAGACCTGCGCGAAAGGCACCGCGCCCTGTCAGAACGAGCGCCGCATACAGCCTCTGAAGAGGCAGAAACGCACGTTTCCCTTGTGCCCCTCCAAAAACATCGCCTCGTCCTTCCCAAGCGGCTTGAGGTTTCTCGGCGCCTGGCCTGGCTTGTGCAGCGACTTCCTGGGCTTCTGGTCCTGCGCGCTCGGCGTGCCCGACACGCTCCGCTTCGCCTTCTTCTCCTCCGGCCGGGGCACTGCGCTCGGCGACGCAGCAGCCTTGCGCTTCGCGCCGGCTTGCACCGCTGCCGCTGCGCCGTTTGTCGGCGCGACGGCGGCCACTGCGGCGGAGGCCGCGGCGGGCGTGGCGAGTGTTACGGGAGGGGGGTTCGAGGGAGGGACGAGCAGGACGGTGGTCGCTTCGGCGGGGGTGGCGTCGCCCAGAAGGCGGAGAGGGTGAAGGTAAGGGACGATGGTGCCGTCCTGGGTGCACGGTCGTGTGAGCGCGGACGCGGAAGAACACTGATAAGCGGAAGATAGAAGACGGACAGCTTGAACGGTTTGCTCGACTTCGTCATACAAGAGCCCCTTCTGGAGGTACTTGACGAGCAAGCCGCGCTCGATCGGCGCGTCGGGCTGAGGCAGGTGCAGCGCCGCTTCGTTTCTCAGCGCGAACGCAGCGTGCGAGAATCCTAAAAAGACAAAGCCAAAGTTACGGATGGAAATAATAATAAGCGGTTTGCTTCAATGAGAGCGAGTTGGGAAAGGCGCGAACCAGAATCTTGGAGGTAGTGGAGGACGAGGAGGTTGACCTCCTCGGACGTGACTGGCGGCGCGCGCAGTTTCGTCGAATTGGAGCTGGCATCGGTCGCGAGCGGGAGGGTAGCCGGCGTGGTCGAAGCCGCACTCGCGTTGGCGGCGTCTTCAGTCATGCTGTCGCCGCCGCGAAGGTTCTGTGACACACACAAACGCATAGGGGGTGGACGGCGCGTCAGAGCGTGTGCGCGACCGGTCTGTTGAAATGACACACGGACGTTCTAAAGGTTGAGAAGACGGGATCGCGCAGTTTGAAAGGCCCGTCTGGGTGATCGAGAAGCGATTAGATGCGCTGTGAAAGATTGTGCGAGGGGGTACAAAGACCAGGGCGGACCACGTGAAAAAAACCCGTTCGAGACGGGTTGTTTGGCTGAAAACGTCTAACGCGCGCGGTGCGGTTCGAAGAAGCGCAGAAGCGCGGAGTGAGTACAGTCAGAGATGAGGAAGAGTTTTAGTGCGTCAGTAAAAGAGACTGAGGATGAGGAGGGGAGTGGGAGGATGAGGTGGGTAGACGGCCGAACCGCCGCCTTTCGGAGTTCGAAATCTCCTGAGGTTAGTAGTTAGGGTTGCTGCTGTGTGGGGAGACAAGCGAACACAACGCGTCAGACTGTAAGATATCCGCTCGAATTTAGTTGTTCAGTCTCTATGTGTTCTGGAATTTATATTCCAGAACTGCTGTTCTCGTGGAGCTGAACATTTAGCCGCGTTGTGACAGGAGTCCGGTCAGAACGCAGCCGGCGCTGTCGGTTTCCTGTCGACAGGCATTCTGCCTCCCTGTCTCATTTCTCATTTGTTTATTTCCAGCACTTCTTTAACTTTTATTTCCTGTGGTTCCTTTGTGCCCTACCAAACGGACTCTGATCTGAACGAAGTATCTGACGCTCTACGGTGCGATCGATCTGTCCGCGGACTGTTCACACTGAATCCGCGGCGGCTGCACTCGGCCGCCTTGAGTTTCGAGCTGTCGCTTCAGCCTGCTGCGTCGCGTCCTGCTTGCCCTGCCTCCATCAACCGGCGCCATCACCAGCAAGTCTTTCTACCCCGTTCATACCCGTCTCCAGGCGGGTATACTGACTGATTTTCCATGGACTCGATCGACAGTGGCCGGACCGTTCAGTCTCCCGCCATTCGTGACCCAAACGCCGCCCGCGACGCGCTGGCTCGTCGGCGCGCTCACTGCGCTCTCGCTCGTACACGTGGTGTACAGATATGCGTTTGAATTGGGGGGACACACGGATGAACCCTGGTTGCTGGTCGTTGTGAGTCTGATGCTCGGCCTAGGCGGCGGGTCAGCACGGAACTGGACCTAATCCCTTGCCCCCAACCCCCCGCAGCCCGGTGCCTCGTACTGGTTCCCCTGGTCTTTCCTCACCGCCGGCTTTGTCGAAACCAACATCTTCTCCGTGCGTCTCCGCTTCATCTCTACCCATACCCACCCTCCCGCCTTCCCCACCTTTCCAACCCGCAACTCATCCTCGCACCCCTTTGCAGTTCGCCATCTCCGTCCTCTCCCTCGTCCTCAGCGGGCGCTACCTCGAGCGCGTATGGGGGCAGCTCGAGCTGCTCAAGTTCTGCGCGGTCGTGATCGTCGCCTCGAACATCATCGCCATCTTCGTGAACGTGCTGGAGTTCTACGTCCTCGGGAGCGAGTCGTTCTTGTGAGTTTCCCTGCATTGTCTGCCTGCGATCCAGGGCGAGGAGGGAAGACGGGGATGCTGAGTGCGTATGTGGGTGGATGATAGATACGGCATGTCGTACTCCGGTCAAACAGCCCTGCAAACGGGCTTCCTCGTCGCGTTCACGCAGCTCATTCCGGAGCACCAAGTGCAGCTCTTCCGCTTCCTCAAAGTCCGCGTCAAGGTGCGTTCCTACCCTCCACTCTACCTCCTTTCCTTCTCAACTCCTCGTTCTCACTCCTCCCTGCCGCTCTTCCCACTCCACCTCAGTCGCTCCCCATGGCCTACGTGACGCTGTCCAACATCCTCTGTATCGTCGGCTTCCAGTCGCCGTGGATCCTAATCCAGTTCGGCTGGCTCGTCTCGTGGTTTTACCTGCGCTTCGTAAAGTGGACGCCCGCGGGCGACATCGCCGGCGAGGGCGGGTATAGGGGCGACCGAAGCGAGACGTTCGCGTTTGTCAACTGGTTCCCGCCGTTCCTCCAGTGCGTTTCTCTCCACCTTCCTTCGGTATGCGTCTTCAGGTAGTGTGGATCTAATGCTGTTTGGGGAAATGGGATTTCTTCGCGCGCGGAACAGCAAGCCCGTCGGCCTCCTCTCCAACACCCTCTTCGCCCTCGCGGTGAAGTTCAAGGTCCTGCAGCCATGGGGAGCCCCAGTGGGCGACCTCGAGTCCGGCTTCGTCTCTTCCCGCGCGGAAGCCGAGCGGCGAAGGTACGCCTTCCATCCCCTTTCCTCAATCCCTCCGCGGCTCTGCTCATCAATTTCCTTTCTCCGACCCTTCAGAGCCCTTGCGCTCAAGGCGCTCGACCAGCGCCTCGCCACTAAGCCGTCCTCCTCCGCCGCGGCATCAACCTCCGCATCCGCCTCCGCAGCCCCCGCTGCGTCAGCGGCTTTTCCGGCCGAGGCGGCCCCGTCTGCGGGTGCTGCTGCTGCGCCCGAGGTGGAAGAGAAGGGCAAGGAGGAGGTGGTGCAAGATCTGGGTGGGAAGGCATAGACTCTGCGCTGGATATCGTGGAAGATCGGGTAGGGGCTGGGGTTGGCTGGGGAGGAGAGGAGTGGAATGGACGAGAGCATTTGGCCCGTTGCATTCGTTGAAGGACGGGCGGTTTGGTGTGGTTGCTGCTGTTGTGTTCTCCGTTTGCTTTCAACCTTTATTCATTGCGCTTACTTTTCTTAGAATGAGAGGAAGGAGGCTGTAAGTGTCACTGCGCTGCGCGGTTCGATAAGAGGCAGGGCTCGAAGCAGGATGCGGGAGCGAATGCGTGCGGAGGGGGGAGGATAACAGCACTGGCAGTCAGTCGTGTCAAGTCGCCGAGAACGTCAGTCTCCCTGGCCCGTTACGCTTCGCCACACGCCGGGCCAGCGTGTCCAGATCTACACATGTAGCATCCAGCATCCCGCCTTCCATGATATGAGCCGAAAGGACGAAGAACGATCGAGGCGAATAGATATTGATCATGTCCATCGGATGCGGTATCGAGACTACAACACGCCCTTGGTGCTAGGAACGTCCGAGCCGCCCGTGCGTTCGATAGCCTGCTTGAGCGCAAGAGCAGTAGCCTTGAATGCGGATTCGGACCTGTAAATTTAACAGCCCCGCGCACGGTCAACCTCAACGCCCCGACAACCCCTTTCCCTTCAGGCCCCAGAAGCGCAGATGGAACCGCAACGCACTTATGGTGGTCGTTTTCCCCCCTCAGGACGTCGACGTGGAGCGTGATGCCCGCGGCGGTGGCGAACGAGTGGAAGACGTGCGGGATCATCTCGCACGAGAGCGCGCCGATCTTTTCGCGCTTGAGCTGCAGCTCGGCGACGCAGTATGGCCGGCCGGAGATGTCGATCACGGCGCGGGAGAGGGCCTGCGCAGCACGTTCGCATCCCTCCATGAGTACCACTGCCAAGGAGAAGGGGAGAGGGGAGGGAAATGACGGACCTCATCCAGAGGCGCGAACCCGGTCCCGTACCGCCTGATGCCGCGCACCTCGCCCAGGGCATCTTTGAACGCCATCCCGAGTGCGATGGCCGTGTCCTCGGCGGTGTGGTGGTCGTCGATGTGCAGGTCGCCCGTGCACTGAAGGTCGAGGCTCAGCCCGCCGTGCTTTGCGAGCGCGTGGAACATCTGTGCCACACGTCCGCTTCCGTCTCAGCTGCGGCGCTCTCAAGAGGAGGGCGGATGGTGTGGTGGTGGTAAATAATTGGAAGACGGACGTGGTCCAGGAAGCCGATGCCGGTGTTGACCGCGATAGACTGCTTGCCTGGCGCGTTGTCGAGGGTGAGCGTGACGGAGATGTCGGTCTCGTTCGTCTTGCGCTTGATGGTCGCCGTGCGGATATCGGTGGGTGCGGACATGGCGAGTGATTGACCGTGCGGGTGAATGAAGGTAATGTGGAAAGAGTGTTGGAGTCTCGGAGCAAAGGGAAGAGCAAGGAGGAAGGGGGGAAGGGGGGAAGGAGGAAGGCAAGTGCGCGCGGGAGACGCACAGTTAGCAGGCCGATCGAGGCAGTGCAAGCCCGCAGCATCCTTCCTTGCTTCCACCCTCATCGTGCTCCCATTCGTTTCCCAATCCTACCGCTGAAGCTTCCACAAACATCTAAATCATGACTAACCTGTCTGCTGTTGCCTCTCCCCCGCCCTACTCATCCGTGCCCGCGCCCGCATCGTCCTCCTCCGCGCCGCCCTTCCCCTCCGACCCAATCCGGGGCTTCCACTTAGGCTTTCCCCTCGGGTGCTACTTCCTCGTCAAATCGCGCGCGACGGGCCGCGTGCTGGACGTCTGCGAGGGGAAGGGCGCGCACGGGACCAAGGTCGGCGTGTGGAGCGCGAAGAGCCCGGAGAAAAGAGAGAACCAGGTAATGCTTGAGCTCCTCTCGCGCTGCGTCGGGCTGGGGCCGATGGTGGGAGACGGTGCGACGTGCTGAGCTGGATGCGGATTGCTGGGATACTCAGCTGTTCTTTATCGATCATTCAGGGGCGCTATGCTCGAAATCCTCGGGGCATGCAGTCGATGTTGTCGGTGAGCCGATCTGCCTCGGAACACCCCAGCACTTCCTTAATCTCACGAACACACCCTTCACCCCGCTGCATGATCTTCCCAGACTCCGAGCTGCGCCTCGCCCACCCCCTGCCCGTCCTCCCCTACCTGACCTCCAACGCCCACCCCGCGCCTACATTCACCTACAACCCCCACACCTGCCACATCTCCCTCACCTCCGCGCCCGCCTCACTCCTCACCGCGCAGGCCTCTCCCAAACCGCCCGGCGGCGGGGGGGTGCTCGACGCACTCCTCACACTGCCAGAGCACCTCCCGCGGCTGTCCTCCGCTGAGCGCCAGGCAGACGCGTTCGACCTCCGTGACGAGGAGGTGCTGGACTCCGACCGGGCGGAGCACGAGCTCCAGCCGGACGACGACGACCCGTCCGGCTGGCGCGAGGTCCGGCTCGAGGTGTGCCCGCCCGGGTGGGCGGACAAGGCGCGCGAGCGCGAGAAGCGGCGAAGAGAGTGGGATGTTGTTCCGGTGTACCACCTCGCGGACCCGTACCGGCGAAGAGGCGTGCCCTCCGACGGGGGAAGCGGGGGACCAGTCCCGCAGCAGGTGCTGGCGGGGATTGGGTGCGCGGCAGTGGGGACGGCGGGGCTCGTCGGGCAGGGGGTGGGTGCCGTGGGACAGGGTATTGGAGCCGCGGCAGTGGTTGTCGGGAATGGGATTGGGGCAGCGGCGCAGGGCGTGGGGCACGGGGTGGGCGCCGCTGTGCATGGCGTGGGGAACTTGTTTGGGCTGGGAAGACGCTGATGTGATTTCAGGAGTGGTACTCCTAGCCTTCAACAGGGAGCGCAGTCCTGTGAAATCGTACTTTGAGAAGACTCCTACTTATTGATAGAGATCCCACAACGCCTTAGATTCACATTGCTCTGGAATCCTCATGCTTTACAGGGCGTGCGTTGTATGGGGGTTCTCGACGAGTGCGCGAGCGCAGCTAGTTGTTGCATGACAACGAGCTGCAACATTGCCTTATACTTGCAGCAGGCAAAAGCAGTCCTATGTGACCAATCCCACAGAAGTCATTCAATAAACGGGCTTCTCGCTATGCGACGAAGTGTTGTATGTGGAGTGGCTTGCCTCCAACTTCACGGAGCGACGTATGGGGAGTCGAGCACCATTTACTGCGTACTGCGTGTGGGGCAGGCCTGTCGAGCCAGTCGCGTATGCGGGGGTGTATTGGTCATGTCTTAACCAGGTCCAAGTATGCACAAAATATCTTCCCATCGGACGTGCGGGCTAGGCCAGATAGGTGCAAGCACTGAAGTTTGCCAGCCACGACCTGCACGCCTGGCGCAGTGAGCTTTGCTGCGAAGCTGTACGCCAGCTGAAGTGTGGCCGAGCCTTTCCTATATTTCTCAGAGCATCTTGACACTCAGCCATCATGCGATGGTCACGAGTGGCCTCGTCCAGCGAGCTCTTCACAGCAGCCGGCACGCACCTGTCCGCCTCCTTGTTTCCCCTTCCCCTCGAGATCCACCCCTTCCGCCCTCCCTTGTATGAATCTGAACCCGCCGCAAACACAGATTACAGGATATCTCGATCGAATTCCCCGTTCGAGCGGGTAGGCAGATTTTCAGGCAGCGCAGTCAACATGTCACGCAGCAGGCCAGCGCGTCGTGTGGAGGATGCACTGGGGAACATCCTTCACGGTAGGGAGTACGACACCCGGAGCACCCTTATACGGCGGGGTCAGGCCACTGCGCCCCAGGCTCCTGCGCCCGCGCTGGCCCGCCTTGCCGTCCACCGCCCACCGGAGCCCGCAGAAACAAAAGGGAGGACATTCCCAGCCTGAAAGGGAGCTGGATGAGGGCTTACGTGTGGAGAGTAGTATGGGCAAAGTGGTAAATGTGAGTCTAAGGGAGGCGAAAGCTAGGCTAGGATAGTGATGGTCAGTGGCAGAGCGCGGCGGTGGCGACTCAGCGAAAGGCGACGGCGGGGGGTCGACTGCGGACCGAACACCGTTGGCTCGCTGCACCGCAAGACTGTGATGCTTAAGCATTCGACTTTGAACGTGTTAGACTCTAAGTTCTCATCAGCTATAAGGGGCCGAACGCGGCATGTATATCATCAGTGTGCGCTGCACAGGATCAAGCTGGCCCCCCATGCAGGCTGCAGACAGGAGAACGCGTTCAATTTCGACAGTTGCTGCATCCATCCTCGTAGTGAAAAGCTCATGACTTACAAATGGTAGATCATGCTTTTCCGGAAAGACCCTTGTAAAAAGGCTGAATGCTGAACCATAAGCGGGAAAAGTGCGCTTCGGAACAGCAGCTTCGTGTGTCGTTGACAACGTCCCTCAACTACCTCCCGCATTGTCCAAAGCTGACGACGACCAGTCACGACCACACTTTCACATGTTTGTAGCTTAAATACCCACTCTGTAAACGGGAGTCGTATCTGGCTGGTAAAATACGGTCTAGGCCACTTTTATCAAAAGACGACGAGCCGTAAAGCGTCCACATCCTTGAAAGCAAGTGTCGACGTGTCAATGGTAAGCTGGCGATCATTCCCACTAAGTGTCCTCGAATAGATACAAAGCTGGTTCATCTATACAGTCGTGGCAGCGACTTCTAGACACACGATCAAAGCGAGCTAGTGTTATTCCCCACATCGGCGCTTCAATCTCGCTTCTTCCCATCGGGACTCGGGCTCCTACTTCTGCCCAACAGCCGCTCGCCCTCCTCGCCCCGACTGCCCGTCGCGCGCTCGCCCAGCCCCTCCTTGTGCCGCTCCAGCTCCCGGTCCAGGTCCGCAGCGGTGTCCTCGTCCTCGTCGTCGAGCGCAAACACCGTCTCGTCCGCTGGGAGTTCGTCGTGCTCGTACCGCGGCGGCGGCTGCCGGCGGTCGCCGCCGTCCTGCGTCGGGCTCTGAGCGTTCCCGCGCTCGGCGAGGTCGAACTCGTTCGCTTCGTCCTCGTCCGTTGCGAGCTCGTCCGAGAGCGCCAGACGCGCATTTTGCGGAGACGGACGCCAGAGGTACGCGATCGAGACGAGTACGGCAAGATAGAGCAGGCCGAGCCACCCGTCGAGCAGGAACCACCGCCATTTCCAATTCGAGGGCGCAAAGTTGTCGTCGAAGCGGTTGGAGAATGAGAAGGTGGAAAGTATGAAAAAGCCCGCGATGATGATGACAGCGCCCATCAGGATTCGGTAGACCTTCTTGTACATGCTGAAGGTGGAGAACTGTGATCAGACGTGCTCGAAGAGTCGGCAGAAGCAGGCCTTCAGCTCACCCAACCTTGAACTTTTGCCGACGCAGCTCGAGATGCGCGATCGTGCCTGAAGCATAACATAGCATTCAGCCACGTGTTTTGAGGATCCGACGGAAGAACCAAGAAACTCGCCGTTGAGCGAGTACAGCGTCCAAAGCAGGAACGCCGAGAGCGTGAACGCCAGCGGCAGAATCATGAGCAGCAGGAGGAAGATCGCTGCCTCCTCAAGTCGGACGAGGACGGTCCCGATGGCGTATACGACGCCGAAGAGCGCGTGCGCCGCAGTGAGGATCACGACGCGCTTCATCGTCGTGGGGTCGAGCGAGGGGCGGACGACCGCGAGGCCGAGCGAGATGGTCAGGAGCAGGAAGAAGGACGCCGAGGAACGCAAGGCCGAGGCGAGCGCGGTCAGGGCCAGGAGAAGCGTGGAGACCACCGGCGAGGCGGACGGCGGCGTGACGGAGAGGTAGTGGTAGTATCCTGGAAGGGGATTTCAGATCCTGTCTAGAAAGCTCAATCGAGGAAGACACACCCCAGTTGAGGAAGTTCTCGAGGATGAGGAAGACGAGAAGACCGGTGACGTAGTGCTATTGGTCGGAGAAGACGATCAGCTCGGGCCTGAGTGTCCGCAAGAAGCAATGCAGGGACCTGAATACGCAGCAGCTCGTCCCTGTTCCGCCAGCAGAGGAAGCCCCACCCGGCAGCGAGCATGACGTAGATCCAGCTCATGGCAGCGTAAAACTGTGAAGAGGGCAAAGTCAGCATGCGTGCATATCCCCAAAGCCAAGGACACGCCAAGTGCGTACGCCGAGAAGCGGAACCTCGCTCGCGGGAAGCTCTCCCCCGCTCTGGTCATTGAAGTAAACCGAGCCGGTGAACGAGCCGTGCGCCTGGGACGCGTCGATGGCGGGGGTCACGACGGTTATCGGAACTGGTTGTTCCTCCCAGGTCAGCACGCCGCTGAAACCGATCGCCGAAGAGGCAGGCTACCCACCCGTGCCCACGCAGTAGTAGCCCGACTTCTTCGCAGGGTACGTGAAAGGTCCGGCTATGTAGGATCCGCAAATGGATCAGCGATTGAAATGCTAGACCAGATTGCGACCTGAAGCACGTACGGTTCGGCTGCAGGACCTGACGACGGACGATGCGGCGCTCCTCCTCCTCCTCCTCGTCTGGAACGCCAGCCTCAACCTCGTCATCTTCCTCGCCGCCGGCCGGAGTGACCTCCTTGAGCCGCCCATTGCGCGTGCCCGTGCCCGAGCTGCTGCCCGCATCGTCCTCCACCGCGCCCGCAGCCTCGCCGCCGTTCTCCGTCCCGACGTCTACGTCGCTGAAGCGCGCCGCGGTTGTCCATATGCTCGTGGAGTTGATGGACTTGCCCTCGGGCAGGTCGACGATGAACTGCCCGAGCTCGTCGGACGTGCAGAGAGGCGGATTGGATCGGAAAGCGGTGGTGGTGCAGACGTAGGTTTTCTAGATGACGAGGACGGGCCCAACATCCGCTCAGCGCTCTAAGTATCTCCAATAGCTGAACTCGAGACTTACGGGGAACTCCTCAGTGTGCTGCCCCGGCGTAGGCTTGCCAAGGTACTTCATATCCGACCACTCCCAGATCGCTGTCCCGCCGAGCCCGCACAGATCCCAGATCAGCTCCTTGCCGACACGGCTACATCCTCTCATGATACTCAGGAGATGGACATACCTACGGCGACCTGCCCCTTCGCACCCTCATCGAAGACGACCGAGATCTCGGCGTTCTTGCCGCCCCACATGCCCGAACACGCCTGGCGCATGTCGTCCGCGTCCGAGATGTCGACGGTGAACGCCGCGGCAGACGCCGCTAAGGCGAGCCCTGCGAACGAGGTCAGAGCGCGCCGCATTTGGTGCAAATAGCGAGGGACAGCTGGTGCAGGAGAACGACGCGAGTTGGGTGTAGGAAGACAAGACAAGCAAGGGACGAGAGTCTCACCCACAGGCGTCGACTTCAAGTTCGGCGCGCGCAACCCCCGCCCAGGCGCAGCCGGGCAGTTGTCGCTTTTCAAGGCAGGCCTCCGCTGACGATATCCAGCAGGAGTCGGAAATCATGAATGGTATAACACATTCTGAAAGAATACGTGTTTACAGGTCACAGACGAGCTGCAGAAGGTCCGCAATAGCGGTACTGGAAGCTGACGGGTCGGCAGTGCGACCCGCATTTGCCGAAGCTCAGGCAGGATGCTATGATCATGTATGCCATTCAGCGTGGCATGAAAGATAAATTATCCTTTTGGTCCACTGTGACCCTGTCTTCCTCCTTCAAGCCTGACCATTCCCATTCACCGCCTTGTCCTCGCTGCCGGCGGCCCGTCGTTTCTGGTCCCATTCCTTGGCGAACTTCAGGAAGCGAGCGCCGTCCGAGCAGAGCTGAGGGGGGGCGGTGAGCGATATGTTCCGGTAAGTACAGGTGAGCAATGAGAAAATGAGCACACCTGGGAAGGGATCAGCCGGTCGACGATCTTGGCTGGCGCGAACCCTCCGGGATCGTTCGCAAGCAGCGAGCGCCACATCACGACTTTCTGGTCATCCTTCATGACCTCCCTGATTTCCTGTAAGCTTAGACATGGAATAAGCACCGTTATCTCTCCATCGCTTGAGGAGACGCAGCGAAACCTACCTCGATCGACTCGTACCGTCCGCGGGTGAATCCCTTTTCGTTCGGGTGCTCGTACGGGTGGGTCACGACGATAAGGCAACGAAGGCGGTCTTCAACTGAGGCCGCGGAGGAGTCGGGCGTGACGGGGGTGGAAGGAGAGGACTCGCTTTCGCCCGTGACGAGAAGGCACGCAAAGTCGCGGTTGGAGGAGCGACTGTTGGGAGTTTTAAGGTAAGCCACGCCGCCCGTATGTGAGTTGATGAGGCCTCCACTTACGGTACCCGTATCTTTTTGTGCCATACTGCACAAGACCACAACCTCAGCTTCATCGCTCTCGTCCTTCCGAAAAGCGGGACGACACTCACCTTCAGCCCGGCCTTCCTGAATCGCCCTGATCCTGTCCGCGCCCATCAAGCTCTCGTCCCACTGGCCCTGCTTCTCATGCAGCTTCGCCCCGCTGGTGCTCTCGAAGAGCTCGAAGCTCACGTCGTCATGGAGGCTCTCGCGCAGGGTCCACGAGCGCCTCTCGCCTAGGTTCTTGCGCGCCGGCGCGGTGCGTACGATGAAGTCGATGCCGTCTTCGGTTCGAGTGTGGTTGACCGGCCAGGTTTCGGATTCGGAGAGGAGGTCGGCCGCGGCGGCGAATTCGGACGAGAGCCAGTCGTGGTACGCGGGGTCGTCCGGGCTCGGGACGGACTCGGCAGGGCGGTCGGTGAGCGTGAAGAGGTGCTTCTGCGAACTCATGATCGATGGGGGGAAGCGGAGGGAATGTTGTAATGGAGGGGTATAAGTGGAATATAGAGGGTAAAGTCCTAGATGAGAGGCGTTGGTGCAACCGAGATGGAGAGAGATGGGAGGAGAGGAAGAGGCGCAAGTCGAAGTCAAGAAATCGTCTTTCGCTCGAGCGGGAGGTGGTAATGATGAATACACGCGGTGCTCGCTAATGATGTGCAGACGCTCAAAAAAGTACGGCTGCTCGTGTGCGGCACATTAATTCTGGTCGGTCGAGCCCGTCTTCCGAAGAGTATGGTAGCGAAGGAGTGCCGAGAGTGATCTCTTGACTTGATAATTCATCCCAGCTTGAATGACGCAATGTGGGCGGGACCGGTACCGAGATGCGGCCGCCGTACGCGTCGAGGCGCTGGGGCAGCTCGAGTGCAACAATCCTCAAGACTTTCGACCAGGTGGGTGTGTGGAAGATCTTGTATAAGCTCGAACACATTTTTCGCATTGAATGATTGTTCGGCCTACCCGAGGTGAGGCGGACTGCCGCTAGCATGCCCTGCCAACTTGCTTGAAAAGCTCCGCCTCCACAGTCGATCACTTTCCTACGCAAGATGGAGCTGCATGCCGTGTATGCAGCAATAGCAATCTTTCACTGATAGTCACAAAAGCCGAGAAATGAGCACGGCAGTGTTCTGCTCTACGATAGTGGCAGTGACGTGACGATGTCGAAGCTGCATCCCTTGGTCGTATGTGCGCTTGAATTCCCCCTCACAGTGGCTTGAATACTGCAAGGGCAGGGGAGAATACTGTATGGTAAACTGTAATGTGCACAATATGAGGAAGCATATGTACTATAAAGGACGCTGTCTCGCATTCGACCTACTGGCACTACTGTGCGAGGCAGACACGTAAGAAAAGGCCCTGGCCCTCTCTGGGCCTTTCACTCCACTGCATTGTCTGGCATGCACTTCAGGCTTCTTCTAAGGGTATTGAGTTTTACAGAACCAGAATCAAAACCTCACTCGCAGAAGCAGCACGAAACTGCAGGATTCCATGTACAACCCGGCTGTCCTATTTCCGATGGCGAACAAACGTCAAGCCCGCCTCCGCCCGTTCCACATCAAAGCGAACGCAGCCTTCTCATTCGACGCCGAATGAAGAAGAAATAAGGTATCGGGTCGGGCAGCGTGATGCTCTCCAGTGCCGGCAGCGTCTTATCGAAAATGAGTGCCAGCTCCGCCGCACCGCCTTGCAGGGCTTCGAACGCCTCGCGGTTGAACTCGACTAGAAACTGCTTAGGTCCAGAAAGATTTGGCCGAGGTCATCCGCAACCTGGAAACACGAGGAGAAAGAACAAGATCAGAGAGAGTCAGCCATCGAGCACGCTGAGCAGGTGATTTGGCAGAGAAAAGCACTCACCTCCGCTGGCGTTAAGTAATTTTTCGGCTCTTGACTTAGAGTCCAGGAGTGCCGAAAAGGGACAGGTACATCAACCTGCACGACATGGTTGAAGTACTGGAAGTAGACTTGCACGGTCTTGAGCCCCACGGGCGCATTCATCCAGAGTCGAAGCGAGGCGGTGGTCCGCGTCTCCAGCTTCGGCAGCGAGTGAAGCGCGTTCAGTCCGCCGGGACCGCGAGGTCCCGAGACTGGGAGCGCCGGTGTAGGCGAGCTGGTACCCGCCCGACGACCACTTTATGCGGTATACGCGCACCGGAGCGTCTCGACGTTACGCGCGTGGGAGAGGAAGGCGACGAGCGCCTGACCGACGCCTTCCTCAAGCGGATTGCCCGCAAGGACCAGAAGTGACCTGATGCCAGTCGTGGATCAATGTACTGTGGAAGAGATCATGAAGCCGAGTCGCGCACGCACCGTACCAAGAGCACGCGCCCATTCTGCGTAGCTCATCAACGACAATAATCCACGATTTGTTCAATCTTCCCGACGGGAAGGCTATGCCCTCGCTTCCACTTCTTTGGATTGCCGACGCGCTGAAACCACGGCCCGACGCACACCTGCTGTCAAAAAGCCCAAGGATCTCCAAGCACAGGCTAGTAGGTACAGTGCAAGAGGGGGACGCTGTCCTCGAGCAGCGGGATGTGCATCTGCCTCTGAATCAATTTGCCGGTCGACTGATGCCGACGGACATAAAACGACTGCGTGCGCATGGCTGTGCCGGCCATCGACACGGCTTGTGAGATCCTGTTTGAGCTCAAGTTGAGCTGACTTACTGGCTGAAGCGAGCAACTCAGGCAGAAGTTCATGGCGAACCTTTCTGTATTTCGAATATCCGGTGACATTAGGTTTTGCTTCTGCCCTGTCTGGTAGGAGTTGCCTTCATCGTTTGCTTCCGTTGAAGTTTCCTTTGAAATTAATTTTGGTTCAACGCAAGTTGAATGCATGCAGCACATCGAAAGCAGTTTGTTGTGCCCACCCCTCAATCTCGCACACTTCCATGCATCCTTCGTTCGCTTCGAGTGCGACCGTTCGCATTACTTTCGCGACTTTGTCTCAAACCTCCTCGAAGAAAGCATAAAGACTGTCGAGCTGGTATCGAAGAGATAGACACGGCATCATTGGTATGACAACAAGTCCATACTCCATCCCGCTAACCCGAATGTCACCGCTCAGGCACGAATGAAGATCGTGGAGCGGCGGGTGGTAAAGAGGTTTGGATACAGGAAGTGAGCTTGAGGCCTTCTTGAACGTTGCGCTGGGGGGCAGGCGTGAAAAGGATGTTCTTCTTGATGGTTTGCACCGGGGAGCTTCAGTGAAAGGGACGTTGCTTAATTAAATAGGAAACTCAGGTTTGTATCCTTCTCCAGATCCATCCTGATAACTTTGAGGTGTTTCCTGCTTGCTATAGCCTTCGTCAGTGTTTGTTCCACCCTTCTTCCAGTGAGGCATCATGCGGTCAATGCCACCGGCAGCTTGCATCCACACCAAAGTTCATGGCTGGAATCGCAGACCAGAATTTCTTATGGAACTGAGGGGGTACAGGAAGTCCAACATCATTGGCAAGCAAGAGGCAGGTCGCTGCAAAAGCCCTGGTCCGTCTACGCACCTTGGCGGTGCACTGACTGCACTGCCATCTGGAAGCACCGAAAGTCACGGGGTTTTACACAGTATTCCAAAGGCTCTTGTGCTGTTTCCAATTCAGATTGCCCCCGACTTGAGGTTACGCAGCTAACTAACTGTGTTCCAGTCAGGCAGTCACACCATTTGCCCAGCCTTCGACACATCTCTCGCGGTGCACAACCATGCCAATGACATAAATATTAATAGTTTCATGAATCAAGAAGCAGATGCTATATGAGAAGCGTTGTCTGTCCATGTATGCACTTTCATCATCTTGCTGCAAAGGCTCACCTCCACCCTCTTGTACTCCCCTCCCCCCCCCCCCCCC
>JTLS01000216.1:0-25332 GCA_000826855.1 Basidioascus undulatus | reverse complement strand
ATTGCCTCCTCCCCCGCCGACTTCACGTGTCACCCCCCTCCCCACCCCCATCCACCCTCACCTCACCCATCATCATCGTCCGGCGATGAACCTCAACTTCTCCTCGCTCCTGAACCGGGTGAACGACTCGCTTCTCGCGTCGAACCTGTCCTCCGCGCCGCAGACCGCGCACGACACGATCGATAAGCTCTGCGACCGCTTGGACCATGGCATGCTGCTGGACGACCGCAGGGCAGCTGTGCTGGGGCTGAAGGGGATGGCGAGGGACTGGCGGGAGGTGCACACTTTCCTCTACCTACCATCCCTCCCCTCTCCCTCTTCCCTCCCTTTCCCCTTCCTCCCACTGACTGACTGGGATGGCTCTGGTTGCGATGGGGTGACCAACAGGAAGTGACCTCCCGCGCGCTCCCCTCCCTCCTCTCCGCCCTCTCCCGCGACGCCCCCCAGGACGAGAGCATCGCCAAGCCCCTCCTCGAGACCCTTTCTGTCTTGTGCGAGTGCGAGTCCATCCCTGAGGAGGGCGGCAAGCCGCTGCCGAACGACCCGGGCTTGAAGGCCAGCGCGCTTATTCTCGACGTGGGTCTCTTCCCTCCCCTTCCCTACTCCTGCGCAAAGGAAGAAAGCTGATGCGGTTTTGAAACGTAGCCCCAGCCTCCCCGCGAGACCCCCCCCGTCCACACGCTCCTGCACCTCCTCGCCCAGCCCGCCTTCTACGTCCGCTTCTACACGCTCCAGCTGCTCGGCCTGCTCCTCTCCTCCCGGCCCGCACAGGTCCAGGCGCTCGTGCTCTCCGCGCCGAACGGCGTCGCAGTGCTGATGGAGATGCTTGGCGAGAGGGATATGGTGCGGAACGGTGCGTCCTGCCCTCCTCCCCTCTGCCTTCTTCCCCTCCTCCCAACACACATCCCTCTTCCCTTCTTCTCTCCTCTTTCCCCCGCTTCGGCCCTGCATGGAGATGCTGAGACGGTGGGAACGGACGGAGCAGAGGCGCTCCTCCTCCTACTCAACCTCGTCTCCTCCAATGCCTCCGCGAGTGCCGAGCTGCAAAAGATCGCCGCCTTCGAGGGCGCGTTCGACCGCCTGTTCGACATTGTCGAGCAAGAAGGCGGGATCGAGGGCGGGATCGTTGTTCAAGACTGTCTGTCCGCTGTGCAGGGACTCCTACAGTACAACGTTTCGAACCAGGTGTGTCTTCTTCGTCCCCTCCTCCTCTTCCCCCCATCCCTCCTTCCCCTGGCCCCTTCCCCTCGTTCCCTTCTCGTCCCTTTGCCTTCCCTGGTCACCGGTCCCCTTTCCGCAGTGGGCTGACAACACAGCGGAGCACAGAACTTTTTCCGCGAAATGGGTTCCCTCCGCCGTCTTCCGCCCCTGCTCCTCTACCCCCCTCCCTCCGCCTCCGCCTCTCCCGCGGCAGACGACTTTGCCGTCCAATACTGGAACGAGCAAAAAGTCGTCAACGCGGCGCTCGTGCTCGCGATCGTGCGCATGCTCGCCGGCCCGTCGTCGACGCCCGCTGGCGCGGGGGGGAGCGCGATCCTGTCCGCGGGGCTGACCCAGTGTCTTTGTGAGATGGCGCTCGCGAGCAATGCACCCTCGGTTCTCAAAGCCCAGGCGCTCAACACCCTTTCCTCCATCCTCGCCCTCTCCGCGCCGAACCAAGCGCTCCTATCCTCCCTCATCCTCCGCCCCATCGCCTCCCTCCCCGAGGGGGGGTTCGCCCGCCTCCCGCCTCGCCCGGCCGTACTGGCGCTCATCGCCCTCGCGATCGACGGGGACAAGGCACTCAGGGGCGTGAAGGAGCTCGCGCTGCGTGCCGCCGCGTTGGCGGCGTTCGAGGCGTTTGTGGGAGGGAATTTGGACGCCAAGATGGGGATTGTCAAGACTATGACTGCGCCGCCGGAGGTCGGGCCGGGTGTGGATGATGAGGGTCGGTAGTTCCTCCCTGCTTTCCCCTTTGTTCGAGCGCTGAACACCCCCTTCCCACACCTCCTCCTCGCGCACCTCCTCCGCTCTTCCGAGCAGACTAAGGCCCTCGCGCGCGCCATCCCGTTCTTCCCCCCCTCCCCCTCTGCCTCTTCCTCCCCCCCCGAGCAAGAGGACGAAGAAGAAGAGGAGGTGTCGCTCCTGCAGGGGGTGGTGGGGAACCTCATGCTCGCTGCGAGGGAGGAGGCGGAGGTCGGGGCGCGGGTGCGCGCCGGGGATAGGGGCGAGGAGGAGGAAGGGGTGGGGGTGAGGGACTGGGCGAGGATTAGCGTAGGATACCTGGTCGTGCTGTGTACGTGGATGTGGGAGAGCCCCGGCACGGTGAGGGAGGTTTTGGGAGAGAGCAGTAATTTGTCGGTGGTGCGTTGCCCGCTCCTTCCGGCTTGGCTTTGTTTGTAGGAGGGGAAATGGGAAGGGGAGGAGAGGGGAAGGAGGAGATGGGGAACTGATGCAGTGGTATTTTGGGGGGGGGAGGGAACAGCTCATCCAGCCTATCAAAGCCTACGCCGGCGTCGACCCCCTTGTCAGTGGGCTCGCGGCGTTCGCGTTGGGCATTTGCTACCATTTTTGTAGGGAGCCGGGGGTGATCACGCGGTGCGTCGTTGCGTCCTTTCCCGTCCTTCCTTCCTTCTCCATGATTTGGCACGCGTTGCTCCTTCTCTTCCTCCCTCCCTTCGTCCCTTCCTCCCTTGCTTTTTCCTTCCCTTCGACCTCGCTCGCTCCTCCCGATCCCCATGCTGACCCGACCTCTCCCCGAACGCTCAGGGCCATCCTCCACCCGATCCTGCACACCAACATCGGCGCGGACCAGTTCGTCTCGCGCATGGCGCGCCTGCGCGAGGACGCGCGCTTCAAGGCCGTCACGCCTGATACGTTCGAGCTCCACGGCGAGGTGCCGGCCTCCCCCGAGGGCGGTGTAGTGGTGGGCGGGGATTTGTGGTTGGATTGGGCGTTCGTGGAGTTTTATAAGGGGAACTACTGTGAGTTTGGGTCGGGTCGCGGGTAGGTGCGGGGGGTCGGGGACGGGACAGAGCGGGGTGTGGAGAAAGGGAGAGGGGAGGGGAAAGGGAAGAAGGGGAAAGGAGGAAAAGTGCTGAAAGATGGAGTGGGGCGGGATGGGTAGTCTTGATCCAGCGCGCGATCTTGTCGGACCCGGATCAGGAGGCGGGTGGGCCGGGTGAGTCGTCCGGCGTGGAAGGTGAAAGTGAAGGAGTGACAGCTGAGCGACGGGAGAGCGGGGCGCAGGCGCAGCGGAGAACGCGGAGAACAACGCGCTCATTGCTTCGCTCCGCGAGACGGTCCGCAACCAGTCGGCGGAGCTCGAGGACCTGCAGAACAAGCTTGGACAGATGGCGCGGGCGCATGAGGAAGAGGTGCGTCTCCCCTTCACTCTCAAACGAGAAAATCCAAAGTGTGTACTGATTCCTCGACTGGTGGCGCAGACCACGACGCTCGCGAACGAGTTGCATTCCCTCTCGGCGCAAACCAAGGCGCTTTCGGCGCAGCTGGGGGAGGCGCGCGCGAAGGAGGCGGACGCACAGAAGGAGCAGGAGGACTTGCTGGTCCTGCTCGAGGAGCTGAGCGCCAAGCGCCGCCGGGATAAGGCGCGGATGCGGGAGGCTGGGATGGCGGATGTGAGCGAGGATGAGGAGGAGGATGGGGAGGGGAGCGAGGAGGAGTAGAGGGAATGGGGAGCTTGGGCTGAGGACGAGGGCGCACTGCTGCATTGAGTTTTTGGGGGGATTTTTTTTATTTCTTTTTGGCAATTTGGTCAAGCCGGCTGGACAGTTGGGTTCGCACCCGGGAACCTAGTGCAGGCAGTCGCTGCATCACTCACTCCTTTCTCGCTTCGCTCACGACCACCTGCCTCGCCGCTGCTGCTGCCCTCGAGCATTTTTCAGTTAACGCCAACGACAAGGAAGGAACAAGAACTGCCGAGATGCCCGACCCGCAGGACGAACTCGAGCTCGCGGGCGTGCAGCTCTGGGAGGCGGACTGGCTCGCGCGACTGCTGCAGACGCTCGACAGCAAGAACTTGGATGCGCTTGAGGGGTTCTTCAAACCCGGTGCGCCCCCATTTTTTTCCCTTTCCCCCTCTGTTATTCTTGCAAGCATCATTGGGGTTGGGTCGAGGGCGGTGTCGCTAAGAGATGAAGGAACGGGACGGGACAGACGCGACGGCGCGGTTCGGGAACCAGCCTCCGCTCAAAGGGCTCGATGAGATCAAGAAGGTCTACAAGGAGGTCTTGCCCCACTTTGATTCGATCAAGCACGAGTGATCACCTCCTTCGCATTTCAGGCTGGAATGGCACGCTGAATCGGAACATGGGCGCAGGCCGACCCGCGTCTCCATCGCGCCCTACCACGTCTACACGACGATGAAGGTCAGCTACGTTGTGGCCGGTGATCCCTCCAAGCAGCCGATCACCGTCCCCGCGGCGGCGGTCGTGCACAAGCCGGTGGGGCCTAAGGAGGAGCAGATGGGCGAGTTTGAGGTCTTTGGTGACCAGGGGCCCGTCTGGGAGAGGGTACGGGAGGTCACGGGGAAGACGGTGGGGAAGAAATGAGAGGCTCGAAAAGGGGTTGGGGGAATGTTGGGGCGATGATTCGAGTAAGTTGCAGTTATGGTGTCTGTGAGAGCCGCTGCACGATGCGCAAGCAGCCGATTGCGCCTTGTCGTCGTCTCCGCGCCTGTAGCACATAAAGCTACATGGTATTGAAGCATTTTTTTGCTACCAAATAAAATCAAGAAACCAGGATAGAGGCGCTTTAGCAACATTAAGGCCGGGAGCCAGACTGGGAGCAGTCCTCGCAGTTACAGTTGGCTACCTAGCGCAGTGCTTCGAGATACTGCAGTGTATAGACGAGACCTTCCCATGCAGCCTTCAATAGAAATCCTCTGCACTCACCTCAGGACGATCACATCTTGTACTTATTAGTGTGGATCGACGGCTTCGCACTTACGTCGCGTTGTGACTACCTCCATTGAATAGCCTTTGATCTTACACAGGGTATTCTACCAGACCATTTTGTAGCCGAAGGGCGAAGTCAGAAAGTGGGCCGCGTGTAAGAAAAGTGGTGGCGCGAACAAGTTGATCTCAGCAGCGGCAGGAGACGGCGACAGGCTCCGAAGAACATCGCACCGGAAGGGCGTCCGCAAATGAAATTACTGTGTCAAACGAGAGTTTCAGCTCCGATTGTACGTGAGAAGTCGATGTTGCGTTACGCGAGTGCGCGTGCAAACCTGGCCCCAACGGTTGACCGCACACCGCCACTCCCGACTCCAGGACATCCTCACTTTCGCCCCATCCTCGACTCGATAAACCCTTCAATCATCTAGCAGGGTTATTATACCTCGCAATTAGGCTCCCCAGTTTCCATTTCTTGTGCACAATCAGCATGGTGGCGGCGGCGCCGTTCTTCGTCTGGCAGGCTGCGACGCGCCCGCTGGACATCGGCCACATCTTTGACGGCATACTCCTGTCTGTTTATCTTATAGTAGCTGTGGCGCTAGTCAGAGTCTATATACCTGAACGTGAGCCCTCTCCTGGACCGGGGTTCGCTTGCCTGGCGTGTTTGACATCGCGCCACACTCGGGGACAGTGAGGAAGCCGCTGCTCAAGATCGGTGCCCTGCAGTTCGCTGAGGCAAAATAAGGGTATGTGGTGATCTAGTCATATTCTTTACCATGAAGATTTACAAGCGCCCGTGAAACGCACGCAGGCGCAAGCTCCGGTCGCTCGTGACGCTGCACTTCCTGAATTGGTGCGTCAATGACCCTTGGCACCACATGTGCTTCCTGATAGGCTAAGAGTACACTCTTTTTCTTTAATTCAGTCCGCGAGGCCACTCACTTTCGACGTGCTTCTCTTGATCTTTGGGTACCTTTTCGAGCCGCCGCCTCTGGAGTTTGTCGAGCGTCCTGTCTCCCTGCTGCATCTGCTCGTCAGCCGGACATGGTACCGCCTCGCATGCGAGTTGCCTACTCGCGCTGCGCCCTCACTCACTCAGGACAGCACTCGCGCTTCGCCTCGGACGCTCTGTCTAAACCCGCATTTGCTGAGCCTCATCCTAGATCGCCTCGTCCTCGTCTGTCGGGGTTGACCCTCCTGGACGCGTTCTCCTACCTCTACAAGCGGCGCTGCCTGATTCGAGTGCTCGAGCTGCAGCTTCTCCGGCTTGAAGACAACGAAGTCGACGACTTCACCTCGCTTTTACAGTCTCGTTTCCGGAGATACGAAGACGCTCGCCACTGCTGGGAGAGTTTTCCAAATCTGCTGTGCTGTGCCGGCATCGAAGAGTGCATCATAGCCGCGTCTCGTAGCGACGGAGTCCTGGGGAACGTCATCGAAGGCCTGAGCGCGGTACCGAGTCTTGCCCACTGCGCTGTTCGCTGATGCCAGGTCAGACGCTCGCGGGCTCCTGGATGGACAGACACCGCTGGGAATCTGATGCCGTCATTTGGCGGATCTCGAGCCCGCGCTTGACCTTCGACATGGCCTACGTGGAGGACTGCAAGGCGATTGCGGAACGCCAGGGGAAGAGTCGCTTTCTGCCGGAGATTGAGGAGCAGCGTCGCGAGTTTCGCATCCGCCTGGCCGATACAATGGGCATCGAGGAGCAGTGGCTCGAGAAGGAGGTGACATCCGGGAGGCGATGCTCGCTGCGGGGTGGGAGGAAGCTGAGCTGCTTCGGTGTTTACCTTGAAGCTCCGCCACCGTACTACCGCAACGTTAACATCTCTATTCTCTGGAACAGCTGACGAGTGAACGAGCTCGAGGGTGTCCGATGCGCTCTGTTCTTCGATCTTATTATGGATAGCCCTGGCTACAATTACAAGTTTTGGTAGCCGATGATCCGACCTCATGTACAAGACCTGGCTGCCGGACTTGCTGGTGCTGCCTGTTGTCAACGTTCCGTTACACCCAATACAGCTGTGCATGGGGCTATTCTTGCTCCCAAACCTGTACAAAACATTGCTAAATTTCCTGTGCAGGCAAGGGCTATTCCAACCTGTCTCTTGACATCTTCGCAGCTTTGATTCCTAGGAACTGTGTCTATTGAACGGACTGGTTCTTGGCGCACCCTGTCAAAAGGAAGAAAACCTATTAAGGAACAAAATAAGTCGTAGTCAGATACTCTACCATTGAGCCAGCCGGCCGTGACCGACGCAGGGATCGAACCTGCAACCCCCTGATCCCGACTACCGTTTGATCAAACTGACGGTAACGACCTCTTCCTTTTGAAATATAGACTCTTTGACGCAATCAAAATGGCTGCCATTCGAGCGACTGCCGACTTCTCACCGCTTCTTGATGCAATTTGGGACAAGTCAAGCCTAGTGTCTGATGTACCGGGCGGTTTACAGTTGTTGTATCCCAAGGTTGTCGGCCCGAGGTAATGCTCGAGGTTGACTGCCGACGAGGGGTGATCCCGACTCCTCGTCCTGGCTCCTTCGCCACAGCCACTATCCGCACCAGTATCCGCACTGACTGTACACTTCGAGCAACACAATCATGAATTGTTCTTGAAATTCAAAACCAGTACATCAAACAGTTCTTGCAGCACGTTTCGAGCGGCACGTGGCGGCTAGAGTGACCAACGTCCGCCTCGTCCACCAGCGAGCGGTCGGTCGCCGCCCTCATCATGACGATCAGCGCCTCCCACGCCGGCATGAGCTTGTGAGTTGTGACGAAAACATTAATCCTTGCATTATGCACGTGTAACTGATCGCGTACAGCTATAAAAAAACGCGTGTCTTATCGGAGTCTAGATGGCGTCATCCCACCTTCGAGCCAGTTCTCGACGCTCACGCTCCACCTTCCGTCAGCGATGCGCTGCTCCACCTCTTCGGCCTCGTCTCACGCACAACTTTTGATCGACGCACTGCTGCTCTTTCGCTCCTTTACTCACCTTGCACGAATACCCTTAGGTTCATCACTTTACACCCTCACACAACCAAAGCACTCAATCCACCACGATGTCCAACGGCGTTCCTTCTGAAAAAGCCGACGTGGCCGATCTCATCGCTCGCCACGGCGAGTCTGCAGCCACGGCGTGGCTTGAGCCTCGATATGATATCTGGAGGGGTTCTTCCCATTCGGAGGAGTCGCCGGCGGTGCAGGGTTACATGGAGAGCGTGAGATCCCCTCCCGTCCACTCTTCTCCCGGTCGTCCCCTGTAGCTCACAGATGCGCGACCTTCCCTTGTAGGACGGCTACGCGATCGCCTGGGGCAATCCTCTGTGTAAAAACAATAAGGACCTCGAGCGCGTCGTGAAGGAGTTCATCCATTTCACAGAGGAGAAGAACCTCTACCCGTTCTGGTGCTGCGTCGACGAGGAGCTCGAGCACGTCCTTGCCCATCTCGGCTGGGCTGCGCTCACCTGCATCAAGGTGGGCACTCCCTCATCACATCCCATCACTTCGTTCTCGCGCATCGATTCTTACTGTTGCGCGTGTTGCAGGAGGACGTCCTGCATCCTGACGAGGTCAAGCTTAACTCAAAGGACCTCAAGCACAACGTTCGCCGCGCAAAGCGCGATGGCGTCAAGGTCACGGAGGAGACAGGCGCCGAGCTGAGCGAGGAGGTGAAGAAGGAGATCGAGGCGGGCATTGAGCAGTGGAAATCCGAACGTTCGGGCATTCAGATCGCCTCCGTGTGTCCCTTTCCTCCATCCCGTTTGTTCCGCATCTGACCCAATCAAAACTCCTTTCGAACAGGCAACGCTTCAGCCGTGGCTCGACCAAGAGCACCGCAGGTATTGGCTGGCTCGGGTGGAAGACAAGGTGTGTTTTGGCCCATCTCACGCACGGAAACCCCCGCTAACTGTTATGTCGCGTTGGGCATTCCAGGTCGTGGGGATCTGCATTCTCGCTGAGTGCGCTACGCTCCTCAAATATCTCAATTGTCCGGCCCTGGCCCTCTGACTGATCCCCGGCGGCTGTTCAGGCTGAAGGACGACTCCTACCAAATCAAGAACGCTCTGCAGTTCCCGGGCTCTCCAAAAGGTGCGTCGCCCCTCGTTCCCGGCTGCCCACTCCGGCGCAGCAACATCCTGAAACTCGCGTCCTCAGGCACGTCCGAATATCTCATCGCATCGGTGATCGAGACCCTTCGGGACGAGGGCAAGCACGCCGTTACGTTCGGCACGAGCGCTGCGGACGAGCTGCAGCCGGTGGAGAACATGGGCGTACGTCTCTTGCTCGCTTCGCTTCCCGTCTCACGCGCGCAGCTCACGCAAGGCCTTGCGCTTGGCCAGGGCTGGAAAATTACGTGGCTCTCCAAAGCCTACAGCGCTATTGTTCGCGCGACAGGACTCACGAAGCGCGGGAACTTCCGTGTACGTCTTCGACAGCCATCCTTCGATGTACGCGTGCATTAGTGGCTGATATCCGTGGTGATGCAGCGCAAGTTCGGCGTCGAGGAGGAGCTGCTCTACGTTTGCTACCCGCCGGACAAGTTCGGCTGGATGGGCATCGCGGCGTTGATGAGGATGCTGCGCGTTCCGTCCCTCTCCTCTCGCGTGTAGTACAGTTTCTGACATTTTGAGGGGGTGAACAGGAGCAAGACCAAGTGAAGCAGCGACAATCCGCCGCGACGGACGCATTGTGGCACTGCACGCACGATACCCGAGCTTGCTGTGCTCGTAATTTTGTATAATTATGCGACCATCTTGATACCTTATATGGTATAGATGCTTTTGGAACCCTCCATGGGATGCGAGAAAAGCGACGAAGGGTAACCCGCACTCCAGGACGTCTGCTCATAGTCTGCTGCATTTTAGTACATTGTGCCCATTGACCGCACCCTCAACTCGCGCTTGCTCTTAAGCTGTACACGATATTTTCCGGCTTGAATCGCTTTTCCAAGCGTTGTAGATGGATATGTAGCAGGAGCACCGAGGTGAAATATTCGGTTACTCAATTGCCGAGCCGGCACGCGTCGGAAAAGCACCAAGCTTGATGCGTCCACGCCGTCCTCCTTTGGTTCTCCTCTACTCCTGCTATCATCTCGGGGCTTTCCCCACTCGCATACCCATCTTGATGGCGGACTCGCGCACTACTGTGACAGTTCTCGGTGCTACGGGCTTCACAGCTCGTCGTGTCATCGACGAGCTCTGCTCCGAGCTAGGCTCGCACGCCGACCGCTTCCCAAACGACTTCAGCTGGGTACGCGTCTTCCGCGAAGTGTCGCCCGACGCGTGCTGAATAGAATATGTCTCTTCTTTGTCGAAGGCTATCGCTGCGCGCTCCGCGCAAGCTCTGGATGAGATCGAGGCGTCGGTGAAGGAGAAATGGGCGGGCGTGCATGCGCCTTTGAAGAAGGTGGTGAACATCAAGGACGAGGATGGATTGAGGGCGGTGACGGCGAGCACTCAGGGTATGTTCTTGAATGACATGCGCTTCCCCCTGCATCTGGTCACGGCCCTTTGCAGTGATCCTGAACTGTACTGGTCCTTATCGCTTCCTCGGCAAACCCGTCGTTGACGCAGTGAGTATCGCGCGACCTCGAACCAACCACGTCCTGCTCACGGAAACCTCGGCCAGTGCATTGCGACCGCTACACACTACCTCGACCTCTGCGGCGAGCCCGAGTTCGTCGAGAAGACGCACCTCTCCTCGCACGCGTCCGCCTCCGCCGCGGGCGTCTCGATCATCCACGCGGCCGCGTTCGACTCTGTGCCGTGCGAGCTCGGCGTACAGGACACGAAGGAGCGTTTAAGGGAGAAGGGCGCGACGCCGAGCAGCGTCGAGATGTTCTTCCAGATCTACCCGGGAGCGAAGGGCGTCGCGAGTTCGTCTTTCCCTCGATCTCCCCCTTTCGCGGTTTGCTGAACTGGTGGGGCTGCCAGTCAACTTCACCACTTACGAAGCGGCTGTTCATGGATTCGGCTCGGCAAAGAACCTCGGGCCAATCCGCAAAGCTCTCGCGGCGCAGTACGGCCGCCCGCCCTTCGTCGGGAAGCGCCTTCCCCCTCCCAAGCCGAAGTACGGCTTCCTCCTGCGCGACCTGCGCATCCGCGGCTACCTTCTTCCCTACTTCTTTGCCGGTGCGCCTCCATCCCTCCGCATCTAACCTACAGCCTCCACTGATTCTTTTTTCTCGTTTCGGCGCAGACCCCGCGATCGTCCGCCTCTCGCAGACTCTGCAGCCGCACATCTCCCCCTCGACCGCCTCCCCCGTCCAGTTCGGCGCATACATCGTCATCCCCCGCCTGCGGTACCTCCTCCTCACCGTCCTGTACCTTTCCGTGTTCAGCGCGTTGGCGCGCTATGGCTGGGGCCGGACGCTGCTTCTGCGGTATCCTGGCCTGTTCACGTTCGGGCTCGTCAAGCGTACGGGACCGACGCAGGAGCAGTAGGAGCGGTTCATCAGACTCTTGCCCAAATCGAAGCTGACATTTTGGGGCAGGCTCGATACGACGACGTGGTCCGAGACGTTTATCGCGTCAGGTAACGAACGCTGCGACTGATCTACTACCTTGTTCTCACTGCGCTGAAGCTCTAGTTCGGTAAATTTACAGGCTACTCCTCCTCCAACCCTCCCTCCGCGACTACAGCTCCTGATGTCAGCGTCACGACTCGTATCTCTGGCGGGGAGGCGGGATACGTTGCCACGCCCATCCTTTTTGTTGCAGCCCTTCAGACTTTCCTGCAGGAGAAAGAGCAGATACCCAAGGGTGTGCTCACTCCTGCTGTCGCGTTCGAGCGCACGAAGCTGCGGGAACGGCTGGAGAAGGACGGGAGGGGGTCGTTCGCGGTGTTGAAGGAATGAGGCCGCTTGTTGTTACGGCGTGTCGCAGATTAGATATGAAATTGTACTGCAGGCGTTCGCGGTGACAAGAGTTGTTAAAACACTATATGCGATACTGTTTCTTTCCGTTGCCGATTGAAGTTAGCTCTACATTTTGCCCCGCCACTCGTCCTGAACTATCGCCTCTGGTTTGAGCCACGGTATCGGTAAAAAAAGCGCTACTGGAAGATTTGTGCTCCGGGGGCTAACTGAAACCTTATCCCTTCTTCCGCTTTCACGCTATACGGCAGGACCTGGAAACGCTGGCCATTGTATAACGTAAGTCGAGTCTTGTACGCTGACGGTTGATCGCTCAGCAGCACCGTCTCCGAGGATCCTCATCCTTAGAAACTCCATCGTCTTGGCCCGTAGCCAAGGCTTCGGTTATGCAAGCGACAACCTGTGCACGCGCGCATGCGGTCGGTTCTCAGCCCACCGCAGCAGCGTTGTATGACCACCTCATATTGAGGGCGCAGTGATCCTCCGGCGTACAGGCCTTGCGGCATTTATGCACGTTGTGTTATTTGCCAAGATATTTCGTCATATCCATACAAGAGTGGTCGAGGTCGCTTATCGGAGGCGCAGTTTCCTCAACGGAACGAAGCTTGCAGCCAAGCGACTCCCGCGAAGCTGGGACTGCGATTTGGATCCGACTTTCAGCTTCCTTCCTTCCCGCTTAACCACCACAGCACCTTCTTCCACTTCGAACGAGACTTGAGAAATGAACATTAAGATACACCTTCCATTCCTCGTCCTCGCCACTGTTGGCCTCGCGCAGCGTCAGTTCTTCGGCGATGCGTGGTGCGGCGACACCGTTTGCGCGAGCGCGGTGTGGAACGGCTCGCATACCCGCTATACGCTTGTCGCCCCGGGTAGCACGGGATGGGTGGGCCTGGGTAGGGGTACACGAATGGCAGATAGCAATATCACGGTGCGTGTTGCGTGTTGCAGAGGAGGCCCCTCCACACGCTGAGTTTCACCGTGCGTCCGTTGTCGACAGGTCGCGTACCCGTTCCAAGACTCTTTCACACTCTCGCAACGGACGACCACCGCGAACAACCCTCCTAAGCTTGACTCAGGCCTTCCCACTCCCCAACTTGTCAGGGGCAACGAGTCCGAAACCGATGGCGCAACCTCGACGGCAGCTGGGCAGTTCACTATCGGTGAGCTCTTCCCAGACCTTGTGCGTCCGTACTTCTTGGCTAATTTCTGAGTTCTGCTTCAGTCTATAATCTTCCCGAAGCGACGGCGCCATCCGACCAGACCCCCTTCATCTGGGCCTTCTCGCCGCGCTTGCCCTCCAACCCCGGCAGCGCTGACTCGACTTTCACGGAGCATGCTGAGAAGGGCCAGTTCCGGCTCAACATGACGATTAAGCATTCTGAGCTTCTTTTGAGTATCTCAAGTAGATGCTGATGTGCGCTCGATCGATCCAACAGAGCCTCTGCCGGCCGGACAGACCTTCTTGATCCCATCTCGAAACAACACTGCTGTCCAAGCTGTTCAAGCGTGGCCGATGCCTTACCGTATTTCTGTATTCTACTGAAAACACGAACGAGGTCATATTGATGGGCCTCCATTTTCGCAGGCCTCATCGCCGTTCACGCGGTGGCTATGGCTCTCGGTTGGGTGGTGGTGGCGCCGATCGCTGTCCTGATCCCACGACTGTCAAGGCATCGGTGGGGTGCGTCGCGCCGGCCTTTTTTTTCTGTTCCTCTCAGAATTTGACTGAATAATATATCTCAGGCGGGTGGTTCCGCTGGCACAGGGCTTTGCAATCGACGGCCACTCTCGTACTCGTGCTGCTCGGCTTCGCCACGGCTGTCGCCGGCGTCCACCTAAACGACCCATCCATGCATTTCGTTACGACGCACCAGGTACGACTTTTCCACTTGTTATGTTTTCATAGATTACTCAATCTTCCCACATTCACCAGCGCCTCGGACTTGCGCTAGTCATTCTCCTCCTGCTGCAGCTCGGCCTGGGACAATATGCGCATGCGACCAACAAGTCGTTCGTCTTCTTCGTTTCATACAAACGAGAGTTGGAACTCACTAGTCGAGTTCAGAAACCGCGCCCACCGTCCCATCCAGAACTGGCTTCATGTCTTCGTTGGCATCGTCTTGCTCGTTCTGGCTGGCCTGAACGTATATCTCGGTTTTGGCGAATGGGACTACGTGCCCGGCTGGCCACGGTGGTTGCTCCTTGGGTGGGCCTTGGTACGTTGGTTCAATACAGGAAAGCAATACTTAGCTGAAATGGCGGGCGCTGGCAAGCTTCTCATCGGGCTGTATCTTCTCGGTCTTGCTTTCTTCTTACCGAAGCAGCTCAGGCAAGAAAAGGCAAACCGGGTACGTAAGCTTTCAAAGCCACCTTCATACTCCTCTCTCACGTTACCTCGAATCTCAGGCGCCGCCAGCCCCACCCTCGCCACAAGGCAAGAATTCTCTCCTGTGATCCTTGCGTTAGTTGCGAGGTGGACACCAGGAAAGAAAGTTGTTCAGCAGATGAGCGGCCTCGGACATTGTTGAGGGTTTGTTGATTGTAATTTTACCTTGAATATTAGCCATGGTCTTCTTTTCTTCCTTCAAAATGCTTCTGAATGCTTTCGCAATGGATCAAGCAATCCAAAAGAGTGTTGAGGAAAGTGCGGCTGAAGACATGAAGATGATCGCAACACTTAGCCGCTGAAGTGGGGAGGGTTTGTCTCCCCGTTGTCCCTCGAATTCGTAACTTGGAAAAACAAAGTTTGCAGTAACTTCAAGCTCTACCGCAGGCATCCAGAGGAAACAGCTAGCGTCTCCCGTCACAATATCGATGGGTGAGTTGGGCGAGTATAGCTCGAACTCGACACGCTGGCTCGAATTCGCTATGTGGGCCGAATCTTAGACGTCGAAGGTTTTAATGTGATTCTTATTTTCATAGCATTGGACTGCGATTGCCGAAATGTGAAGAAATGTGGTCGTGCAGCGTAGCCAGCTGCAGCCCACAAGTCGACACCCGTAACCCTGGCGCAAAGCACTTGGACGCAAACGAGCGCCGCCTTTCCTTTTCAACACCTTTCACCACCGTTGCGCACACTGACATGGCTGAAGTTTCGATAGAAACCACTAAATCACTCACTGTCGAGTCCGTCGCCGCTCCAGCTGGCGGACCTATCGATTCCACTGTCTCGGCGGCTTCAGCACCAGCCTGGCAGCTGCCCGTCTATGACTTCGCATCTGGCCCGGCAGCTGCTGCTCGAGCTACCGCCAGAAGCAATTCGAAATTCGGCGAGAAAAACTTCTTTCGAACGGCGCAATGGTGTGTTTCATCACTTTACGTGCTGCACAGCTACTCAAGTTCTTACATCTGTCCCCTAGGTCGGCGGACGGGCAGACTATTCTCACTCATGCAGAAGATCGGACGTATCGCCTGTTTCAGCTGTACGCTGTTCACATATCTATTATTCCGATCCATCTCGATCTTAACGAGCAAAGCTATGCAGACCTCCAGACCTCCTCCGCTCCACCCTGACTCTCACACCCTTCCTGGCTTCCCCGCAACCCGCACCAATCCTATCGGCAGCATTCCACCCCTTCGGGTCCACATCCCTGCCCGGGTCGCTCTGCTTTGCCTCAGCGGTGCGGGACCAACCTGTCCATCTGCTGGACGGGGTCACGGGCGCTGTGCGCGCAACGTACCCCCTCGAGGACCACCGCGAGCGGTTCGTTGCGCCTGCAGACATGGTGTTTGACTGGGCTGGAGAGAAGTGCGTCGGCTGCGATAGGGGCTTGCATCACGCTGACCCTTTCGGGAACCTCAAATACACAGGATCTACTGTGCGACGGAATCCGCCATCGACGTCTTCGACGTGCACGCGCCGGGCGAGGCACCAACGCATGTTCCGCTTACGCCGTCCCGAAAATCGCGCTCCGGTCAGAAAGGTGCGAATGTCCACTTACAAGTTCAGCCGGTATCAGTATCTCACGCGACGATCACCCATAGGCATCATTTCCAGCCTGTCTTTCAGCCCTGACTACTCGGGTCTTCTGGCCGCCGGCTCCTTCTCCCGCTCGGTGGGGCTTTACACCGTCCAGAAGTCCGGCGCAGAGCCGCACATCCTCATCACGCACCTCGACGCCGGGGTCACTCAGGTGAGCTCGATTCCGCTGTCCAGCCCCGTTTCTTCGCGTTCATGCATTTTCGCTCACGCTTACGTATTGCTCGCACCAGGTCCGCTTCCCTACTCCCGAGACCCTCCTCATCGCCATGCGTAACTCGCTGCACATGCTCCTCTACGACCTCCGCGACGTCTCGCAGCCGCTCGCGACGCTGCCGCGTGCGGGGCGGACAAACCAGCGCTTGGGGTTCAGCATTAGCCCTGACGGGCGGTGTGTTTCAACAGGCGGGACGGTGCGCTCAGTCTATCGACGTCTTTTGCCCCCTGGCGAGGCTGACGAGAGTGAGGATGCAGGATGGCAGCGTGTCGGTCTTCGATCTTCAGACCGTTCCATCGGATGGGACCGAGGCTGCCCCGTCCTTCACCTTTCAAGCGTCTACCGGTGCGTTTACACGATTCAGTCTGCTAACGCTGCGCGGCACCACTCACTCCATCCATCGTTGCGCACGTGCAGACACCGTCTCCACCGCCTCCTTCCACCCCTCCCTACCCCTGCTCCTCACCACCTCCGGAAGCCGCCACTTCCCCAGCCCTACTTCATCAGCCACTTCGGTTGCGTCGGACGGCGAGGAGGAAGTGGAGGTTGAGCGGATCACGCTGGGTCCCTTGCCGTCGGACGGGGAGGGTCTGCAGGTGTGGAAGATCGGGGACCTGCACGGGGATCTGCAGAGCGGTGCGGGGGTGTATCCTGTATCGAATGAGACAGTGGACGTGAGAGGATGAATGCTACGCGATGATGTGCGACATGCTGAATGCAGAGGATGCGACCCATGTTTCACTCGCTTTGTGACGACGGCGAGAAGGCTTAGAGATGTCTTCCCAGCAACGAACTTGTGTTAGCAAGTAAGTACACGGGGAATTGTCATTTGAGTGCGTATGCTACCATGCTTACCCTATGAACGGCCATAGAAATTCCAGTTTCACACGAAGGCAGACAAACTACGTATCGCGGTCCGGAATCCTGTCGCGAATAATGTTTAAGGGGCAGGACAACAGTGGCGGCACGTCCTGCCAACTGCCGCTAGCAGCGTTTGGGTCTTTCAGGAAGCTGATTGAATTTGGCTGAGGAAAAGTTTGCGTCTTCTAAAGGTCTTTCTCAGAATTGAGGAAATCCCTGTTCGAAGGATATTAGTTGGACGGCAGATGCCATTAAGAGTGCAGTTGGGGGGATGGAAGTCAAACAGTGTACTGGTTCGCGTGGGCACGAGTGAGGTGCCCGCTGATAAGTATTGATCGAACACCTTGCTTCCCTGCAGCACTGTTGTACTTTACAATGATGCCCAGGGCTACAAACGCTTGGCCACAAAACCCGACATGCGCGAAATAGCGAAACCCACAGAAACCAACCGTACCGCCCAGCGCCACAGAAGGCTTCACCGATCCCGCTTACTCCTCGGTGCAGTCGTCCGACGAAGGAAAGGGTCAGCAAACAATCCTATGCGGGGCAAATGACGAAGCAGCGTACCTTCCTCCCAGCCCGCAGCGAGCATGGTCTCCCGGATGTCGCACTTCCTCTCGAGCCGCTGTTCGTTCGTGTCCCATACCCAACAATGCGGAAGCAAGACTCGCCGCGCTGGTCTCCGATCTTGAGCGGAAGGCGGTTCTCCTCGCTAAGTTCAGCAATCGCCTTGCAATCCCCCGTGCAGGTGACGTCGACCGTCAAACGCAGGCCCGGCAGAATTCCGAAGACGCACTTCGAAGCTCTGTTTCTATTCATCCAACAAGAGCCCCCGAGCGTCTGCGTGCGCACCAAACGAACGGAGCAACGGGCGAGGCCAGGCACGCAGAGCCGCGGACGATCCGCCACAAAGCCGGGGTACTATCCGAGGCGGCTATGGAACACACTTCGATCCCAGAGCAGCGCAGTAGGTCAGGAAGGCTGTCTAAGTGATGGCCTCATCCAGCCTCCTACGGTGCACGCCCGCAAGATCGGTGAAGAGGTTGGAGTCATGGATGGAGAAGTACTTGATGCCATGGAGTTGCAGTCGAGCACCCGAACAGGAAAGGGCCGCTTGTAAGAGGTGAAGAAACGCGGGAGGGAGGGCCGACTCCTCACAGACGAGGACGAGGCGATCGAGGGTGAGGCTTAGCAAGAGCGGGTTCCGACAGAGCGTAAACGCGAAGCGCCAATACTAGCTCAAGTCGGTGAGGGCGAAGCGGGAATAACGGCCCCGCATGCCGAGGCGGTACCACGACGGTTGACGAGGAGGGCCAGAAACGAAACTGGGTGCTTGACAAGCTCCACAGGCGGCGGCTTGAAAAGGTAGCGGAAGATCGCGAGGAGCACGTCGGGAGGAAGTAGGCCAACGGCCTGCGTCTGTAATAAGAAAAAGCCCAACTGAGCACAAAAGATTGCAAATCAAACATGCAGAAGTGGGGACGTACCGACTGGACAGGTTCTCCGGACGGAGCGACGGACGTCTATGCAGAAGAAAGCGCCGTGCCAGAAGCAATGTGTAAGTTATTTGTCAAGCTTTGTTGAGAGATTCTGGAACCAGTCCTGATCTTGTCTTGGGGTGTCGCTAGTTGAAGATTTTGAGGAGCGGCTTTGGAACTACGCAACAACCGGCCGCGTGTGAATCCCCAAGGAGCAGGATCAGTTCCGGCGTCCTGTCCAGCAAGAGGAGGTACCCACAGTGCCTATCCCTAGCGCTATACAGGACAATGCAGATCCACACAGCCGCTAGGAGCCTTTCTGGATGCGGTCGTGGAAGAGCGGGCACGTGGCAGCCTCCCAGAATGCGCGCACGCCCGTTAACAGCAGGGCGCCGTAAATAACGCATGTGCAGTACGGGGAGCGGTTGATGGAGGTCCAGGACATGGCAAGGTATATGTTAGGCAGATATTTGGATAGACAACTTGATGGCGAGATCAATGAAAGAAGGTGCGTCTCCCTGAGTTCCGTTCTCCAACTCGCTTCGGATGTCGTTCCTAATGCTGTGCCACTTTCACTGTACCGCTGAGGACTGAAAGTTATCTAAGTGCCCAAGCGTACTGATTCAATAGCATGCATTTTCTTGTTTTTTGTTTCCAGAATTCGGTGTTCTTGTCTTCTTGAGCATCATGTCATGCCGCCTGCCGCAGTGTATTCGGGTCCCTTTGTTGCTGGAAGATTATCTGAGCGTCCTTCTCCCAATTCTTCGTACCAATATTAACCGAGTCCCATAAAATCCGGTGCTTAAGGAAGTCGTCCTTTAGATCGACCAGAAGAGGCAAAGTTATTCTAATTGTAGATCTCCTGTGTTCTCCTGCCTGCCTTGGCCGTTGGATACCATGAATTTTCCGACCCTGATCTGCTGATAATTGGAATCTTCGGAAGAGCTGCATGTTCGACACTGAAGCCACCTGCTTACTTTGTCGGCGCCAACCTGTTGCCTTAGCACAGCCCCCTGCTGCCACTGGAGTGACCTCACCACCTCGATCGCCAACCTGTACTGGGGATTACACCGAGTATTGCAATTGTGGTCTGTGGGACCGCCTCAGAGTTGCAGAGATTCCAATGTCATCTTTTTTTCTTTCCTTGAGACATGGATCCTGTGTAGGGATTTGCTTTTCAACAGCAGTGTTTCGGCAGCAACCGCCGCAGGGGCAAGATTGCAGCGTGGACAACTTGGAGCATGAATATCTACGGACCAGCCTGTCTGGGCCTATTACATATAGAGGACCCGGAAAGGCCGACAATAATGGCGGCAGGGGCGGCAGTCTTTGGTCGTGGTAGCCATGATAGCGCGTAAAGGGTGCGGCGAGTCCGCAGTTGAATGAAGGTTGACCGCACATTTCTCGGACATCGTCTCTTTCCCCAGCCCGCCGCGAGCATCGCCTCCCATCTCGTGCTCCTCGAGCCGCTGCTCCTCCGTACCCTCCGTATCGGCGAGGCGGATGCGGAACTTGCGCCAGTGCTCGATCTCCCGCGCGTGAGGATGCTGTTTGAGGAGGATACGATGATCTCCTCGATGTTGGAGCAGCACAGCAGACTTGGAAGGGTAAACAAGCAGTGGCGAGCCTCTTCACATCTGCGCTGATGCGTGCCTGTGAGCGAGTCAAATACGGTGATGTCGCCCACTGCGAGGGGCTCGATATCGTGCAGCTGAAGCTCGAGCGCCCGAACAGGCAGGGCGGCTTGTAAGAGGTAAAAGAACGCGGGAGGAAGGGTCGACTCCCGATAGATGAGGACGAGGCGAATCGAGGGTGAGGCTGAATAAGAGCGGGTTCCGACAGAGCGTTGAAGCGAAGCGGCGAGTACTGACGCGAGTGGGTGAGCGCGCAGCGCAACTAGGCGATCCTCATGCCGAGGCGGTATCATGTCCGACTGACGAGGAGGGGCTGAAGCGAAACAGGACGATCGAGAAGTTCTACGGGCGGTGGCTCAACGAGGTAGCGGAAGATCGAACACGTCGAAGGGAATAGGCCCGGCGGACTGCTGAGGAAACCGCAGCCCAATCTCAGCTTTCAAGAAATCGGAATGAGAAAGGTGACAAAGTGGGAATGACATACCAGCTCGGAAAGTTCAGCATCGCGAACGACCGGTCGCCGCGTAGAAGGGCGGTGCCCAAGCGCTCACTACACCCAGATTATTCGAGGCCACGCTTCAGAGTCCCAGAAACAGAAGCCTATCCGCAGTGGCAGTGGCAGTGGCAGTATTTCTTGCGCTCCCACCATAGCGGCGAGAGCAAGCTAGTCTTTGTATGCTGGACGCAGTTCAACAGCTCCCTAGACATCGACGTCCGATTTCTTCCTCAACACCGCCCTTGCCCTCTCCTCCCTGCCCCAGCCCTGCCGCATTCCAAGCTTTCCGCATAATGACACACACCCAATCCACGGCGCGCCAGCGTGCGCCGGCGGGCTGGCGGAAAGCGCCGCGCCAGGCCCGATCGGCGCGCGGGGGCGAGGGTCTCGGTGCGCTCGCCGCGCCGCGCCGTCCCGTCCCGAGGGCTCGCCGCTTAGCCAGCTGCAGCCCCGCACCAAGGCATTCAGTCAGTTCAGAATTGTCGGAAACTTAGGTGGTAGGAGGTGGGAAGAGGCGGAGAATGTGAACGTACCCGCCGCGGGGCGGAAGCTCTGGTAGTACGACTTGCTAGCAGCCTCAACGAGGTCCTGCGTCACCTCGGGGAGGTCCTCGATGTGGTGCGCTGGGATCAGGCGAATTGCGCGTCAGCAGGGAAACAAGCGAAGCAGGAAGAGGAAGGGGTGGAGGGAGGAAAGAAAGTGAAGGTACCTGGCGAACCGGCAAAGTGGCTGAAGGAGGGGATAACCGTGTTGGGCGCTATGACGGCATTGTCCGCTATCTTGACGCAGTCTTTGATCACGACGAAGCGGCCCTGTTCCCCGCAACGTCTCATCAGCACCAGAGGAAGACAGGGAGATGAGGTGAGGGAGAGAGGGTGAGGGGAGAGGGGAAGAGGGAAGGCGGAGGAAGAGGGGGAGGAGACGCACGATGATAACGTTCTTTCCAATCTCGACGTGGTTTCCGATTGCGGCGGCTTCGATCACGGACCCCGCGCCGATGGATACGTGGTCGCTGATCTTGATGGGGTAGTAACTGAAGGTCCTGCTCGCGATCCACTCCCCACAACGTTCGCAGTCAGGCGACGTCTCCTTGGTGGGTGTTTGTCGGAGAACAGATGGCGCACCCCTTATACGTCTGTCCCCATACCTTCTTCAGTTACAAACCGGGGAGAAAGCAAGGTGATGGGAACGCACCTTATAAGCCGGCCTAACAACGCATCCCTCGCCAATCATGCAGTACTTCCCAATGCTGACCGCAATCGCCTGCTGTGGCCCCGCGCGGCGCAGATCACCGCGAATGATGGCGCTCGGCTTGATGATGGTCTTGCCGCCGAGGATGATGTTGACTGCGCCGCAGATGTTGGACTTGCGGGATACCTTGTTGCCGGTGTCCTGTTGGGGGGGCGGGGGCAGTGTAAGGGAGTGGGGAAATGGTAGGAGGGGGATATGAAGTTGGAAGGGAGAGGGAGACGGACGGTCTCGATGTAGTCTGCTGCGTTGTAGGTCGGCATTTTTGTTGGCGAGGAGGAGGTATGGCAGGAGCGAATGAGTGCATGCGGACAAGGCGAACGCGCTCGGGACGCGCTGAATGCAGACAACTGTATTTCGGCAGTTCCGAGAATCTTTGAAACCGAAAGGGCTTGACTGTAAGCGTCGCTTCGCGTGTCCAAAACACCCTGTCGAGTTCTGCTTTCTTTCCTCAACTCTTACTTCCATCAACGACTCTACCGCTAACATTGATATGAAGGCGACCAAATATGCTGACCTGGACACGACTCATCACCGAGTGAGAATACGATTCAACTGTATACTTGACTGGTCGACGCGACAGACTCCAGCTTGCAGGATAGGGGCTTCGCCTGTGCCTGGCTTCGATTAACCCCCTGCACCTTCTTGGCTGCCTCCTCGCCATCAACTCCTTCTCCTCCTCCTTCTCCTCCCGCTCCTGGCCTTTCTCTCAACAGCAGGCGCTTCCACGCGCCCTGCGCACTGCTAACGATACTCACGACTCACGATTCGCCAACGACGCACGACTTCCCACGCCTAACGACCCTCACGGCCTCCCGACCACTTTCGAACTCTCGAACTCGAAACATAATACTCGCCAGCCATGGTCAACATGACGTGCCCAATCGTACACAAGCCGCACGACACCACGCCTTTCTGGCGCGGCGACGGCGAAGTCGACTTCCCTGCGCGCTGTGAGTGCGCGCGCCGGGAGCTGCAGTGGGATGGAAGACGCAGGCTTAGGGGCAAGGCGTGGTGCACAGACGTCGGTTTCATCGTCTCTGGGATATTCACGGTCGTCGGAAGCTGCAGTGCGTCGTCCCATGCCCTCCCTGCTCCGCTCCCTCACCCCAGCACTGACGCCCCGCCGCAGTCTCCTTCTGGCTCATCGACCGTGTCCGTACCCTACCGTCATTTCGCACCCCACCTACTTACCTCGGACGGACAGCACCTCATCTTCTACACGCACAAGAAGCAGCAGCGGCACATCATCCGCTGCTTATCTATGGTCTTCGTGTACAGCTTCGTCTCCTGGCTCTCATTCATCCAGTTCCGCCAGGTGAGTTTCTCCAGTCCCAACCATCGTTTCCATCTGCTTATCAGGTTCGGGAAAGGCTATATATTACGAATTGATAAGAGATTGTGAGTGTCCCATTGCTCTCTTTTCTCCACGCGCATGCGCAGCTGACAGATCCGCGCGGCGGGACCAGGCTACGAGGCGATCGTCCTCACCTCGCTGTTCTACTTGTTCCTGCTCTACATCGGCGAGACAAAGGAGGAGCAGGAGAAAGCGTTCATGAAGGCTTGTCATTCCTTCTTTATGTTGCCCCTTCCGACCGCCCTGACACGTTCGTCCCAATGCAGCTCGACATGAACGAGTTTCACTGGGCCTGGCCGCTGAAGAAGATGCGGAAGCCCAAAGCAAGCCCCCCTCCTCCCATACTCCCCTTCACTCATATTGATTCGTTAACGAATGAAACAGGATGGCATGTCCTTCCTCTGGGTCATAAAGATCTGTGTCCTGCAGTACTGCATCCTGCGGCGTGAGCCCCTATGCATCTCACCTCCCACAGCGGAGAGCACCTGACTAAAGAGAAGACGTGGGGCAAAAGCGGCCTGCACCATCGGGTCCGTGATCGCCCAAGCCGTCGGGAACTACTATTGCGTCGAGTCGTGGTCGCCTGTCTTCGGGCACGTGTGGGTGATCATCATCATCTCCATCTCGTGCGTCCCTTCGCATCTCTCCCTTTCCCCCACCCCTATGTGTCTGAGGGCGCGGACGCTGAGGTGTTGGTGGGCGTAAAGCGTCACCGTCGCCATGTACGCCGTCGTCCAGCTCGTGATCACCATGGACGAGCACCTGAAGCCGTACAAGCCGGTTCTGAAGTTCATGTACGTTCCTCTCCTCCCCCTCCCTCCCCTCCCCAACCCCATTCCCCTCACCGACCCACCCCTCAGCTCGGTGAAGCTCCTCATCTTCATCGTCTTCTGGCAAGCGACGCTGCTCTCCGCGCTCGACGTCTTCGGCGTCATCAAGGACTCGAAGTACATGTCCTCGCTCGAGATTCAGACAGGGATCGGCGCGATCCTCCTTACGCTCGAGATGTGCTTCTTTGCGCTCGCGCATCTGAAGGCGTTCCCGTGCGTGCTTCCTCCTGCCTGCATCCCCTTCCGGCTTTGGCCCTGATGGACTGCGGGAGACGCGCAGGTACTTGCCGTACCGCACACCGGACCGCTCGCGGACGTCAAGGATCGTGTCGCTGCTGCACGCTTACGACGTGCGCCCTTCATCTGTTACTTTCGCCATTCGCACGTTTACCCGCGCTTACACATCACGGGGCACCAGTTCCGCGACTTCGGCTCCGAAATGATCAGCTCCTCACGGTGGATGTTCCGCGGCGGCAAGCCGACGCTCCGCGAGGCGCGCGAGGCGGACATGGAGAAGGCGCTCGGGCGCGGGCGGCAGCGCGCCCCGAACGCCGACAGCGGGATCGAGGACGCGCGGCGGCTGCTCGCGAGGCACCCGCTTGAGCACGAGCACGAGCATGAGGCGGAGAGCGTGGAGAAGGAGAAGGTGGGCGCGGACGAGAGTGAGCCGCTCACGCCGCCCACGTTGGGGTATGGTGGCGTCACCCGGCATAGTCACCATCACCACTACCTCGTCCGACACGACCATGGCCATCACCACCACGTGCAGCACCACCTCGCAGACGTGTACCACTATCACTCGCCCCACGAGCACGATCGCGAGCTCTCCCTGCCCCAGTCCCGCGCGTCCCCGCCGCACCAGCTCTCCGCCCTCCCCGCGACGCGGCGCTTCAGCTCCGAGTTCCGCGAGTCGCTCGAGCGGCGGGCGCGCAACGAGGACCCGCACGACCCCGCGCACCAGGGCGGGATCCTCGCCTGGTGGCGCGGCGTGTACTCGGCCGTCGCGACTGCCGAGCCGGCGGAGCCGGAGCAGGGGCTCACGGCGTATACGCCGAGGAAGATGCGCCCGACGGTGGTACCGAAGGAGGAGACGGAGAGGGAGAAGGCAAAGCCGCAGGAGACCGAGGTTCTGTATGACCCGCCACACCGCATCGAGCCGGACGAGGGGCCCTACGCCCTCGCCAGGCCGGGAAGCGGGATCCACGCTTCTTCGCCGTCGTCATCCGCGACCTCGCATGCGCGCTCGCCGCCGCGCTCTTCCCCGCGTGCACCGGAACCCTCGCCTCGCCCATCTCCATCCCCACCGGCCGCCTTCTCCGCCCGTCGCGACTCGTACGCCCCCCCTTCCGGCCCGCCGCCCGCCTCAGCCGGCCGCCACTTGTACGCCCCGGCCGCCCCGGCCGCCTCCGCCCGACGCGACTCGCAAGCGCACGGCCCCCCGCGCCCGACAC
>JTLS01000215.1:0-25392 GCA_000826855.1 Basidioascus undulatus | reverse complement strand
ACAAGAGCCTCTCGCGCGAGGCGGGCGGCGGCGTCGGCCCGCTCGGCCTCGGACGCGCCGCGGCGAAGGAGAGCCCGACGGACCTGTGCTTCGCGTGCAGGACGACTGTCGAGGAGGACTGCATCCGCTACGGCGTCACGACGCGCTGGAAGACGGGGTGCTTCAAGTGCGCCGAGTGCGGTCGCCGCCCGGTCCTCCCGCCCCGCCTGAAGCGAGACCGCGAGAAGGACAAGAAGGACGAGTCGGACGGCGGCGCGGGCACGGGCACGGGCACGGGCACGGGCGCGTCCGCCCCGCCCCAGCCCGAGCAGCCGCCTGATCCCCCAGACGACGCGGACGCGCCGCCGCGGGTGCCACTGCACGAGTTCTGGTTCGAGCGAGGAGAGGGCAAGGACCGCGGGCGCGTGCTGTGCGGGCAGTGCGCGACGGCGAGCGCTCGGCAGGGCTTCGAGCACGTTACCCGCCTAGAGCAGTACGCGTACCTTCTCAACGTCGCGCTCTGCCGGCTGTACACCGTCCTGCGGGATCGAGGCGTCGTCTCGTTGCCTCCTGGTGTGTTCTTCCGTTACCTTACTCTGGCTGGGGTGGCACTGACGAGGCGATGTTCTTCCAGCTGCCGAGCCGACGGCAGAGTCGCTCGAGAGCTTCCGCGACTCGAACGAGATCAAGCGCATGAAGCCGCTGCAGCTCGACCGCAAGCTGTCCGCGACCGCTCGACTACCGCGCCGGTCGACTGTGGTCGAGAGTCCGTCAGGTCGGACAGCACAACCGGCCGAAGCGCTCCCCGTCGGCAAGGGCGATTCCCGTCACGCCGCGCCCGCCACGGGCTCGAGGCGGCCTTCTGCGGCTCCCAGCGATGTATCGACTGGCCGACGACCGTCAGCGGTCCCCAGCGATGCGTCTGGCGGGCGGCGACCGTCCACGCCGGCAGACGCGGCCAATGGCCGCAGGCCGAGCGACGCTCCGCCGCGCCCACAAGGGCACAGCCGCGCTTCGCCTGCTCTCGCAGCCGCGCAGCTCGGGCCGCCTCCGTCCCGAGGCGAGGCGTCTTCCGCTTCGTCCAGCCCCCCCGTCACGCCCACTACCCCCTTGTCATCCGCTGTCATCCGTCCGCCATTCGCGCGCAACAACACGTCGGTGCGCATAATCGACGAGGGGACGGTCGACCCCGCGACGGTGGAGGGCGTGCCCGACACGCCGGTCGAGAGCGCCGAGGGCGGACCGGACTACGTTGACGAGGAGGGCATCACGCTGGGCGACATCCCGCAGCTGATGGAGGCCGAGCAGGCGCGCGAGCAGCGCCGCTCGCTCGGCCGGCCGAGCGACCTCGTCCTCATGAGCGAGCTCTCGAGCCTCGAGGCCGTCATCGTCAAGCACTTTGCGCTCTACCTCATCGAGCGCTCGCCCCTCGCCCAGTTCTGCGAGATGGAGGAGCTCCTCGACATGATCGAGATCAAGAAGAACACGTTCTGGGGCAAGTTCTTCAAGGGCGGCAAGGACAAGAAGAAGGACGTCAAGAAGGGTAAATTTGTGGCCTTGGTCGTCGTGCTTGGATCGAATGTTGGCGTTTCTGACCGGCGCGTTCTCAATTTGCAGGCGTCTTCGGCGTCCCCATCGATCAGCTCGTCGAGCGCTCGGGAACGGAGTCCCTCCTCGGCTCCAGTCCGGGGCGCCTTCTCGTGCCGAGCTTCATTGACGAGGTCATCTCGGCGATGAAGCAGATGGGTGCGTTGGTGCTTTGTCTGCGCGAGGCGTGCGTTCGTACTGATGGATGGGCTCTCCCTCGGCTAGACATGTCCATAGAGGGCATCTTCCGCAAGAACGGCAACATCCGGCGGCTCAAGGAGGTGTCCGAGACGCTCGACCGCGATCCGTCGTCCGTCAACTTCAGCGAGGACAGCCCTGTCCAGCTCGCCGCGCTGCTCAAGAAGTTCTTGCGCGAGATGCCCGATCCGCTGATACCGTTCAGGCTGTATCGCCTCGTCATCCAGTCGCAAGGTGCGTTCTTTACGTCTCGGTATCGCAGATAATGGGCGCTCACCCATCGTACCCAGCCGTGCCGAACCCGGTCCAGCGCAAGCGTCTGCTGCACCTTATCGTCACCCTCCTCCCGCGCCCGAACCGCGACACGCTCGAGGTCCTCTTCGTCTTCCTCAAATGGGTCGCGTCCTTTTCGCACATCGACGAGGAGACGGGCTCCAAGATGGACCTTCAGAACCTCGCCATTACAATCGCGCCGTCGATCCTCTACGCGAAGGGAGGGCAAGCGGCGCGAGGCGAGAGCATGATGGCCAACAAGGTCGTTCAGAAGCTGCTGGAGGACCAGGACGACTACTACACGGTGCGCAATTCGCATTGTGCAGTTCCCAACGTCTGACATGCTGAATCGTTTCGACCGATCATAGGTGCCCGAGGAGCTCCTCCCCATCCTGCAGGACCAGGAGCTCTTCTCGGTAGCCAGCGGCGAGATCACCCGAAAGGACATTCTCCGTCGCTGCGACGCGATCATTGCTCGTCGACGGCCGGGCCCCGGACAACGGCCCCGCGAGGCGGAGGACCTGGTGAATGGCTCGATGCAGTCCATGCGTCCGCCCCCACCGCGTCCCACCATCTCGACCGGCAACCTTGGCGGCCCCGCGTCTGCCGCGCCGAGTCCGCAGGAGCGTGAGCGCCCGATGAGCTGGTCGCAGTACGGCAACGGCGCGATGCTTCCCCCGAACGGGAGCGGCCTATCGCAGACGCGACCGGCAGGAGGGCCGACGTCGCCGCTCGCGCCGCCTCAACATCCGGGCCTCGCGCATCAACCTCACTCACACCACTCCGCGCACCCGCCGATCGGGTCGATGGGCCCGAGCGCGATGCCTGGGTCCCCCGTCCGACGTTCCTACATCCCCAACTACCCTCCCCCTCTGCCACCCGGCTCGCCGGGTCGCACCGCTTCCCGACCCGGATCCTTCATGCGGCCGGACGATCGCCAGCCGCGGCCAATCGACCCACGGAACGCTTGATCCACTCTGTTCTTTCCCACACCTTCTTGCATTTCCTCCTGCACCTTTTACCTTAGTCTGCATCGCTCCTTCCTTCCTTTCTGGACTTTGTCTTCGTGGGCGGGCTTTCGAACCCTTTCTCATCCTTTTCGTCATCGGTTAATCTTCCGTTACATTCTTTCGTCGTTCGTCATTCAGCCACTTGTTGTGATCTAGTTGTTACCACTCTTCGCGTCTTATTCCATATCCCGGACTGCCTACACAGGCGCGCTGCGCCACTATCCTCTTAGTAGTCAAGTCGCGGCGCGGCGCAAACATTTTTTTCTGCTGCGCAAGCGTCTGTCGGCGCATGCACAGGCCAAACAGGGCGCGTTGCAATCATTGAATAATGGGTATCAGAAATACGAATGAAAGGTCTCAAGCCTCCTTCTGGATAGAGCGTCCAGTCCACGCCCCTGGAGCAAAGTCCCTCGGACCGAGCGCCGCGTCGACCACCTTCATCAGCGCAAGCACCCTCTCCTCCTCAAAGGGGCCGCGTCCGACGAGCTGCACCCCGATCGGCAAACCCGCCATCCGATCCGCATCGTAGACGGCTGCAGGGCCTTTGTACATCAGCGCTTCGGCGGCGCCTAAGCTGCCGTTGCATGCCGCAAGGAAGTCAGGCGTGAGGGCGTCTTTGATAGGGTCAACGACCGTGACGGGCAGCGCGCCGACGGCTGCGGATGAGAGGGTAATTAACGCAGGCAACAGCACGAAAGATTTAGGAAATCTGGACACACTAGAGTCGACGACGTTGCTGAAACAAAGTAAGACGTGTCAGACATGCCGTTTGACTGTTCACAAAAGCACGCACTAGAGGATCGTCGCCGCCGCGAGCACACTGAGGTTCTTGGTAGCGCCATGGTAAACAGCCGGTAGCGCGCTCACCGGGCCGATGAGGGCGTCCAGCTCGTACTTCTTGAATGTCTGCGGAATAATCAATAGCGATCAGATCCCAAGTAGGTTGTCAGAGAATTGAAAGACTCGCAGCCTCCCTGAACTCTTCGGCAAAGTCGGTGCGTGCCTTGGTCGCCTGCCAGTACTCGCTCACGGATTTCGGGCGAGCTGCCGCGAAGAGGCGGGCAAAGGTCTGGTGCTTCGTGAACGTCCGGATCATCCAGCCGATGACGTTGCGGACGAGAGCTGCAAAGCTCGTGCGACTTCAGCAGAGCGCACGGAAGGGATGCATGGGAGCTAAGGTGAGCGCTGTCGTACGAGGAATCTTGGGCGTGACGGAAAGGAGGAACAAGCTCGGCTCCTGTAGGTGTGAAGTGGCCTTCAGTACAAGCATGGCAGCAGAGAGAACACCATCGCGCACAAGAGGATCGTTTTCGAGGTGAGCAAACAGCGTGCGATAGCCTTCGGAGGAGCTCAAAGCGACAAAGATCTCCATCGCGCGGCTCACTGGAAGGATATTGCGGGTCAACAAAGACTTTGGTGTACGGAAACAATGAGACTGACCATCGGGCAGGTCGATGGCGACCACCTCGTGCCCTTGCTTGCGGAGAGCGTCGACAGTTTCTTGTACTGCGCGCTGAGAGGCCGGGGAAGCAGTGGCAAAGCCGTCTGAAGGAGGGACGACATCTACATCAGTAAGGAGAATATCCTGAACAGGAACTCCACTCGCCGGTTTTGTAGTAACCGAACTTCACCCGCTTCGGTAGCACGGGCTCGCGCCATTCGAGCGGAATGAGCGTCGACTCCGAAAGAGAAGCATGGAGCGGGTTCCCGAGAATTGAGCGTGCGACAAGCTCGAGGTCGTCCACACAGCGTCCCATAGGCCCAAAGACAGAGCGGATGCCTTCGTACCCCGGCACGAGGCCTGCCCGCAGAGCGTCAGCTGATGGACTCGGAGGAAGGGTACTGAGGCACAAAAGCTTACCGACGCTTCCTTTCGCTGGCCAACGTCCAAAACCAGGCTTCAAAGCGTATACACCGCTATAGCTTGCAGGAATGCGAAGCGACCCTGTCAGAGAGATAATCAGCGACGTATGCCTGAGACAGGTTGTTTGATGGGATCGGACCTCCAACGTCGGAGCCGATTCCTGCAGCTGAACCATCCATGGCGAGAACAGCAGCCTCGCCGCCAGACGATCCGCCCGCCGTGTGCTTGTCGCTGCGCGGATTTGTGGTGCAGCCGAACAGCGGATTCGAGCACTCGAACGACAGTCCGGCCTTGGGTAGGAGGTTACTCAGCGCTTGCGATCACGCAACATGAACATGAGTAAATGAAAGCATACCTGCGGCAGATTGGTCTTAACGAACGGAACGCCGCCAGCTGCGCGAATGATTTTGACAAGCTGTATTGCATAGATCAGCCGTGGACATCTGGACTAGTGCTGTGAAAGTAGCGTACAGCAGCGTCCTCGTCCGCGAACTTGCCGATGCGTCCAGTGAATCCCATCGTGGTCTCGAACCCCTTGACCTGCGCGGATGCTTGCAGCATCAGTTGGTCGTTCAGAGTTGGTCGTTCAGAAGAGGCCAAGGTATGCCCTACGATACCTGCAGCTGGTCCTTCAAACTCAACGGCACGCCGTGCAAACTGGGGAGAAACTCGTTTGGTTGGGTATCGACGAATGAGCGGAACTTATAGAACTCACACTCCTTTGAGCTTCCCAGTCTCTTTGAAGTGCTTGTCCAGTGCTCGAGCATCGTCCAACGCTTGTGTATACAGCACTGCCGCGGCAGCAATGTTGTGAGCAGGTCGGCCGGGCTGGGCGTGCTGGAAGTGCGTGCACAAACCTTCGGTCAGGCAGTTGGTCTGCTCATGCGAGCGAGCTGAGCTTCGGATGTACGCCTTTTCACGGAATGGGCGTCACTTCCGACATGAACGAGTCTCAAGCGGCAGGCGCACCTCCAGCACCCGCAGAACGGTCCAGTGCCCGTTTGCGATGCGGTCGGTGATCTCGCGGGCTGAGTGTTTGTCAGACGTCAGTAGCCGAGTCTTGTCCTGCTCGCTCCCGGCGCGCTGCTCACCTCCAGCACGCAAATAAGGCAAGTCTTCCTCGAGCGTCACGTCCTTCGGCACAAGCGCAAGACCGGCCTTGAGAGCCTCGTCGCGCCGATGCCGCTTAGCCTCCGCCTTCTCCGACCAGGAGGGCGTCGTGAGCCAGCGATAGGGAGCAGTAAGTAGCGACATTGGGCGGTCGTGGTGATGGTCAGGAACGAAGAAGACACATGAATGAACGATTGCGGCGGTGCTCGTTCGACTACACGAAATGAAGCGGGGTTGTGCGCGCCAATTATTCGGCGCCGGAGCCGATCCATGCGCAGCACGTGAAACAGCGTGAAGGAGCAACGGGTTCGATCGAGGTTTCAAATCTCGTTGAAAATCGACATACAATGGAGTGCATAGAAATTGAGCTGTTGAATGTTGAACCAAAAGGGAACGTATCCGAAAGTTCAGAGGTAGGAGATGGGACACTTGTCCCGTGGAAGTGGCAGAGGTGCGTTCCAGGAACCTCTTCCTCATTAGTACTTTCTCAACCGCTAACAGACTGCCACACCTGCCAGAGACTTGCTCCCCAAATACGGCAACTATGAAAGGTGAGCCGTGTGTAGAAGACGAGCGATCTGATGCTCATGCAGTGGCCCGAAACAGACGTAAAGTTCATCCTGTCCGTACGACTCTGCAGCGGTGCACAAGGCCATTTAAATCTCCGGAGGTAAAGTAAAATTCTGGGGTATATGAAAGAGCGATATGCAGTGTCCTCCTTTCCGCCGTCCCCAAACGATAGCTCAGAGAAGAAGGCCCTCGAGAGAACGCTTCCTCGAGGTACCAGACTGCTCAGGGTGGTTCGCATCGGCCCTGTGGTAAAAGCCAATTACTATGAGCTTGGGTTACCCTTATAGTCACGCTCATAAGTACGTACTGAGTGATGGCCTCCCCGAGAACAACGGTCGCATTGGTCTTAAACTCGCCGGAGTTGTAGGCGGCCTGAAGCTTCGCGGTGACTGTTTCATCGAATGGTAAGCCACATGGTTCGTTTATAGGCATTGATCTGTTTCTTACCCGACTCAACGTCCACGTCGAGGAAGCGGGCAAGGATCTGGGGGATCTCGACCTGTCGAAGACGTGGGTACTTTAGCTAAAGAGTGCGGGGGATGCTGAGCGCTGGGATGCTTACGTTCTCCCAAGAGCCGGAAAACTCGTTGCAGTACTCGGAACCGTAACAGTAAATCGGCACATCAGTAGACGTGTGCGCCCTGGAGGTCCACCCAACGCGAGCGCGAGCAGAGACAGCGATGTTGAAGGTGTCCGAGAGGTCGGCAGCGTCGTCGCCGGAGGCAATGACAGCAGCGATCTGTGGAGCATGGGTCAGGTCGCGGCTTTCAAAGTCAAATACTATTTTCCGACTCTAAAAGACAGAGTCAAGCTCGAAACGACGTACCTCCTCCTCGGTGGCGTCGGTAATACCAGAGTAGTCCGCGAACGCAGCGACGGCAGCCTCGCGAGTAACGTTGGCGGCGCCGTTCAAGCCCGCGATGAGCTGGGAAGCAGCGTAGTCACCAGAGTGCTTGGCGTTGCGAATGGCCGCAGGGTTCCAGAAGTAGTCGCCCAGCTTGTTGTCGGTGTCCAGCGAAGTACCGATGCCGAGACCGCCCTGGTACACGAAACAATCTTTTGAGCCGTCTTCTGTGAACTGGGGACGATAAACGTACGGTCTCATGGTCGCTGGTCGCTAGGACCAGAGTTTCGTCACCCCGGGCCTCGAGGACCTTGAGGTGCTCCATGATGGCAAGGTTAACTGGGGAGGGTACTCAGCCGCCGTCGCTGGGCCTATCCAAGAGCGGGGCTCACCGTTCATGTGGTTCAGAACCGACGAAACCTGCGCAACAGCATCGTTATCATGCCCCGAGCTAACCGCAAGGCAAAGGAGAACGACGGGCAAATCAGCACTCGAGATCCACAGTCGACAAGGCACTACGACAGACGACAGACGACGGCAGACTTACTAGTCGATGATGCCCTCCTCAGTCATCAGGAAGACTAAACAAGCACAAATTTAGTAAGTTTTTTGGGAATGGGTCGAAATATAAGGACACTCACAGCCGTTGTCCTTCTCCGCAGTGTCCTTCGTCAGGAGGTCGAGCGCCTTCTGGGTCATCTCGACGAGGCCGGGGGCCTCGGTCGCGTTGCGGTCGATCTAGGGACACATAAAGTAAATTCCATGCCGATGCCGGTTCAAAGACTAAAAGATCAGTCGCACCTCGTAGTCCGACGCGCGGGGGCGGAAGACAGTGATGTGGGGGACGGTGTCTGCAGCGCGCATCTCATCGGGCGTGCGAGCGACAGACCAGCCGGCAGCCGTCGCCTCGGCAAGCTACACATTGGCAAGAGGCGTCAGAATTTATAGAAAGTAGGAAGAAATAGCGCTCCACTCTACTTACGAGGTCGCGGTCGTCAGGACGGCAAGAGTTGGGCGCATCTTGAGGCACGAAGGGGCACTGTCAGGGAAACTTGGATCAGAACGGAGCCCAGCTGCAGGCAATGTAAGTCCTGGAGGAACATACGAAGCCAGATCCCTATAATTTCAGATGATCAGCATCTACTTTCGGGTCAAACTGCGCAGAGCAAAAGGCGCGTACGATGATGACATCGGTGGTGTGGCCCAGAGGACCGCGGAAACCGACTGCGAGACCAGCCGTCAGCTATCGTGAAATTGTTGATCTGATGAGATTATCAGTCTCACGCTGCTGCTCGGCAATGTACCAGTAGTCACCACGAGCCGTGGCGTGCGAGGTAAAGGCACCCGGCGTCGCGTCTACAATATGAAACTGTCAGCATACTTGTCTCTTTCAAACAATGAAAAAAATGCTTACCAGTGACGAAAGCGTTGGTGACGACGCCTATTGATCTATCCGTAAGAATTCTGAAAAGGGCACTGAAAGTGCTGTCGTCGCACCGGTGGAGAAGCCCTTGGCCTTAGCGGCCTCAAGGACAGAGCCGACGGGGACACCCTCGGGGGTCACACCAAGCATGCCGTTCTTGGTCTTGTGGCCGGTGGCCAGAGCGGTACCAGCACCGGCGGAGTCGGTGATGAAAGTGTTGGCGGACGTAGTCCGCAGTGTGCCCTTTGCGTGCTGGTCGAGAGGCTGCAGCGAGAACGACGTAAGTTAAAAAGTCAGCCCATTATTCTGGGAAATGTTCGACTGACCAGCTCATAGCCGTAGTCGAGGAAGTTGCCACCGGTCTGCTGGTCGCGCAGGTACTGGCGAGTCAGCGTGAGGCCGGAAAGCCCCATGCCTGCGTGTGAATGTCAGCACACGATACGGGTCATAAACGGTGCAATGGAGCAAAAATGTTTTCTGTACCGTCAGAGATGCTGAAAATGACGTTCTTGCGACCCGACTTGTGGCCCTTGTGGTTGTCCTTGCCGTGGTCCTTGCCCCAGCCGCCCCAGCCATTCTTATCGTCGCCCTCGCGCCACTCATGGGGGAGCGCCGAGGCGGAAGCAGCAAGGAGCGCAACAGCGGCGGTGGCAGTCGAAGGGCGCATCTTGCGGAGAGGAGAAGAGAAACGGAAAGAGCGACAAGGTGAAGAGCGTGAAAGAAATCGTCCTCCCACTCGGTCCTTGCTTTTTGTACTTCCCACCCAGGGGTACAGTTCAGCTTACTTTAGTCCAGGAACGTGCGCACGTTCCAATGGGGGCCTCCGCGTCCATGAAAGTGCTTTTCTCGGCCACATGGAGCACCACGGCGAAAGGCGCTCCGTAAAGCCGGCAAGCAGAGCATGCTGATCGAATACCACAAGCACCACAGTTCCGCGGCCGCAAGATAGCGATCATCACGATAGCATCGTCTTCTCAGGAGCAGTCACTGAGGCCATGCTGAAATTACAGCGACACAGACCAATGAAGGGAAAGCAACAGCCAGCACGAGGTGTAGCCAAGACTTGCCAAGCATGAGTAAACTCGTCGAGGCTGTAGTTGCACTTGTAACGCGTTTCCCTCCTTGCAATCAACGCCTCACCGTCACAACGTGCAACCGCATTTGCAGGCGCCCAGGCCATCTTCGAGCAAAGGACGTGAAAAAATACCGTGGACGGGTCGGATCACAGCAAGGAGAGAACGCATCTCCGACAAGCTGCTGCCCATAGCTGCTCTGGAACTCTGCGGGCCGCACGGTGCGGCCGGGCCGGCTTCCGCTTATCAATCTGTGCAGTTATATATATGTGCAGTGCTTTCGCCTCTTCACCCTCTCCATGATTGCCCTCCGGCTAGAATACCGAGGTTTGTTGAAAAGTTCGATACTTTTGGCACCAACAGATACAACCTGAGGCATGCGCGCCAAGTTTCTGACGCCAGGTGTCAAGGCGTTGGCTGCAAGGTTGGAAACGAATGGCAGCCTGGGACGTTGTTGATGCAGTGGTCGGGTACAGGGCCTCACGTTGGTTGTTTTATGAACGCGTGTAAAATCACCAGAATATGAATCACCAGAAGATGCAAAACAAAGGAAGGGGGGGGCCGCTGCCTATCATCTTTCGCAACATCGAGGCTGATCCCGGTCAAGCTGGCAGTACGTCTCAAAACCAGCATCACCACGCGTTGATCGGCATAGCGAGTGCACTTCTATTCCTCCGTCCTCCTCCGCTTTGCACTCTCGTCGGTGCTTGGGCCGCGCAGTCCGAGCTCTACCATCCCAGCCCACATAGCGTCGTTCACGCCCTGGGCACGCCCCAGGTGCTCCCGCAGCTGCGCAACCTCCGCCTCGAGCTCCTCCACCCTCTTCGCCGTGTCGGTCGGAGCGCCCGAAGTAGTCGCTGAAGGAAGGGCGGCGGAATGTGGAGAGAGCAAGGGGCGGAGGAAGCTGTCGAAAAGCTGTCAAGCGGGTCGCCGGTGAGCACGTCACAAGCAGGCAAGTTCAGGATGGAAGCGAGACGAACCGAGGGTTGCAGGGCAGCCTTGATCGGCACAACGTGCTCCTCCCGCTCCTTCAAGCTCGGAACCTTCCGGAACTGCCCGACTGGCCGAATGGGCGGCACGCTGGCCTGGGTCGCGCCGAGGACGGACAGCGTAGAGTGGCCGACCAAGTCAGCGGGCCGGAGGAGGGAGGTGAGGTGCGTGATGGAAAAGCCCTTGTACGTCTGTATGGTGCGGAGGAGTTGGTGCGAGGGGAGGTCGTAGACGTGGACAAAGCCCGTCGAGGTGCCGACGAAGAGGTGAGAGCCGGAAAGGGAGAGCGAGACAGCCGTGATGGGGTCCCTGTAGCCTCATGGTCAGCTTCAACATGATACGGACTTATGATCGCAAAGAACGTACTTGACAGGTATCGCCCGAGAGTCCTCGTCAGCCTCGGCCGAAACGCTGACGATGTCGCCCATCCCACCGCCGCCGACAGCCTCTCTCCGAGTCGTGCTATCGCCTCGTCTCCGGAAGAGCTCGACTTGATGGACGGTCTGCGCGGACGCGGCGAAGAGGGCGCGCTCGTAAGGGTCGAGCGAGACGGATTGTATCGGGGCAGGGAAGAGGAAGGTGGTGAGGAGGCTCCGAGTGTTCAGGTCCCAGACCTGTTGTAATACAACAATTTCGGTCAGGCGAAACCACTCGTGCTGATGAATAACAAAGAATGCAGACCTTGACGGAGTTGTCGAGGGAAGACGTGAGGACGCGGAGGTTAGGGAAGATGCTAGAGCCGATAGCGATATCGGTCACGGGGAGGGTGTGGTTGGAGAGTGTGCAGTAGGGCGTTGGGATCTCCCCTTGGAGGTCCTCGTTCAGCAATCTGTGTGCCCGGCGCAGCCCTCAGCCATTATCGCCCACGCGCACTGTACGGAGACGCTACGCACCGTGACATCGCCCACACAGCGACCGACGCGTCCTCCGAGGCTGAGAGCAGCGCGCCCCCACATGCCGTGAAAGCCAGCTTGGTGACGCGCCGGTAATGTGCGTCGAATGACGCGAAGAGAATTCCCGAGGCGACCTGCGCCGTCGCCGCCGTTTCAACGCCTCCGTCCCGCGACAAGATGTTCTGCGAGAAGCACTCACCTCCCAAAGATAGATCTGCCCATCCGACGTCCCTCCAGCGCACCACTCCCCCTTGCCGTCCGCCGCGAAGCAGCTCAGCTTCTGCGGCAGCAAGACCTTCTGATGCAGTTGATCCTGGACAGTCGGGACTCGTCAGCGTCCGCGCGCCAGTTCTACGCCTATAAGATATGCACTTTCTGCCAGCTGTACACGTTCAAGACGGCTTTATCTTGCTGGCTCGCCAGGAGCAGGCCTCCGAGTCCATCTGCCGTCGGTACGGCGGAGGTGCAGTTGGGGAGCACGGAGGACTGCTTGAACGTCGCGAGGTTGGTCCCCGTGGAGATGTCGTGCAATGCCAGGGAGCCTGCGCCGGCAGTTTGGGAGGAAGATGTCCCGATAAGTACGGATTGCTGTAGCGCTGACATCGGGCGAATATGATGGCAGTGAAGGTCGTTCAGCAAGATCCCTGGGCGAGAGACAGTTGGACGTCTTCGCAACTTTTGGGAAACGTGACCGCCGTCATTGTTGCAATTGCCAAAGAAAGGTGGAGGATGTAACTAAACTTGGTGTAGACATGCGTGGAGCCCAATTTCTTAGAGATTTTTTTGAATAGTTTCTTCCGTAAGCAGTTCATAAGACCTTGTAGTTGACAAATGCACGATCGTGCCGCTCTGTCGCTGCATGACCCGCTCACTCAAAAGTTCCGACGTGCACCACAACGCTGCCCCCCTTCCTATCATGGCCTTGGCCGATGCGTCCAAACATCTTCAAAAATATAGTCTTCTCCAGAAAATACCAACAGAGCTGTCGTAAACTGTAAAAGTTCGATGCAAGCGCTCGTTTGCTCTCGAGTCTCGGAAGTTGTTCCTGGCCGACGAGACTCGCGTTGCGCGGGCGCCCCTCTTGCCCCTCTTTCTCTTCAACCACATCCACCTTTCCTCACCTTACGATAACTCATCGAACACCTCGCAATGACTGCTTCCGCCTCCAATCTTCCCGCCGAACTGCTCTGGAAATCTTCAAATTCGCCAGCAGAGCCAACCCAACATGGAAAGGCTCGAGTACGGGCTGGTCCCAGCGAAGGAGAAGCTCCAATATGCGCTCGTGTGCAATGCGTGGAAGGTGACCTCGGTTTGATACATTCGTTTGGGCCTGGGGTGGGAGAGGCTTTATGCTGAGTGGCGGTGCTCTTCGTAGACCGCGGCGATCCAGCACCTCTATCGCACCATCCACCTCGATTCCGAACACACCTGCCACAAGCTCCTCGAAGCGCTCAGCCAGGCACCCCCCATAGAGACTCGTGCAAAGCTCTCATTCGCACGGTCTTTCATCCCCAGCCCAGCCGCCTCACTGCTTGGGCTGAGGTACTCCGCCTCACGCTCACCGGCTTTTCATCGCTCACCGCAATCTGCGGTTCTCTCGACCAAGTCGACAGGCCTGATGCTACTTTGGAGACGATTCCTCCCATTACGCCCATCGATGTTGCTCTGGTTTTTGCCGTGACTCACTCATACTCATCGCTCACTGCCGTCACGAACGTTCATTTCACCGAGCCCTTGGCCTCGGTCACACCCCTTCTCAACAAGATTCCGAACTTACAATTCCTGAGCATAGCGTCCAGCAGCGCATCTCAGGAGGACATATCTTCACGTCTTTCCTTACCGCGCCTCTCAATCTTCTACTGGATGGTCTGTGGCAAGGCTGGAAGAGCTTCAGCTAGGCGCTCCAGCTTGCCCAGCTCCCGTCGCTTCGATTCCTTCTGATCCAAGCACTAGTCGATGCCGGACTAAGCTTGCATCAACTTCCACCACAGATTATCAGCAACGTCGGACCTACGCTTTCCGGACTTGTCCTTCACAACGTCGAGAACGAAGTGTCCCCTCAGCTCCTGGCATCTTGTGCAAAGCTTCAGTATCTTTCGCTTGCTCCGATCGTGCTTCCAGGATTTCTGTCCGGGGTCAACGCCAGAATATTCAATCTCTGGACATGGGGGCGTTGCTTGCCGGCGATGGTTTGGCCCGGCTTTCGGAGTGCTTCGAGGCCGTCAAAATCGATCGATTGCCGTGCCTCAAAAGGATCGGTCTGACACCGATTCTACACAGCAGCATCGGCTCGGACGAGCTGGAGGTCTGGTCCGAATGGGCGAAGGAGAGCCTGCAGAAGAAAGGCATCAGCCTCTCTCTCTGTGATGGCGGCGGGGGTTTTACGGCGGATGCCGGACAATTTCCCCCAATGTAATGACGCGCTGCGCTGCCGAGAGTCATGCCAATACCATGCTTGATGGATGCAGTCACAGTGTTCCGCGGCGATGCTTTTCTTCACAAGTTCAAAGCGTCGACTCGTTGGTTGCAAGAGTATGAGCTTGAGGGGACCCCCGTCGGCCTTGCGTAGTTTAATAGTTCGACCTTCTCGTGCCCGAAGTGCTTGAGCGCATTGGGCAAAAAGCACGTGGGAGAGGGGTACGCCGAGAGTCGAGCTTCATGTTTAGCCTACTCTGGTGAAATACATTGAGAGTTTTTTGCATAAAGAGGTAGGACGAAAAGGGCAACGATGGAAAGGAAACTAGCTGACTCCATGATGGTTATGCGCCATCCTCCTCGTCGTCCTTTTTCCTCACTTTCTATCTTCAGGTGCAGATAACAGCCCCACCCGAAGTGGTCGCTTAGGTTGTGCTATAGTAATTTTTCTTTATACACAAAGGCCAAGTATCCCGTCCATGGCGGGTTCGCGGCAGTCTTGTACGCGAACGCTCTATGTTGTCGTGCCTGCAGTGAAGGCAATGAAAATAGTACGACATCATGCCGCATACTTAAGTCAGAAAAACTCCAATGGAAATTGGTGTATACAAGCGAAATTTGTGTCTTGTGTGCGCCGACCTCGCAAATGGTGTTGGAAGGTCCTTCTCTGCCCCTACAGTAAGCCTGGGATTTCCTTGTGCTCTTTCGGACCTGAGCCCTTTACTATAAGCTAATCAGGATAATAATTTCTACTACTCATCATATCCTCAACGATACTTACAGCGCCTTCATTTCTGCCGGTCCGCAAGAATTCGCCACGCCGCGCCTGCACGTCGGTTGCAATTCTCGGCAGCTTTTACTGCATGGTGCCTCAGTCAGCAATAGTGCAGTGCATCAATGAGAAAAGCTTTTCCAGTCAGCCCTGCAGAAGGAGACGCGTAGACACCTGGTCCTTCGAAAATACCGGCTGCCGCAATCAAGGTCAGATGACTCTGAAGGAGGACTGATTCGCAGTTGCATTGCGTTGCTGGCTTCAATGCCACGGCAGGATGTATGCGACACATTCATCCTTACATACTCTTGTATCCGTTCTCACTGATCGGTGCATGCCAATATGTACACACGCAGGTACCTGTTTCAGACCAGTGCCAGCACTGGGCAGGGTCTTCTCGGTGGTCGCGTGACACAGAAGAGCGTGACGCACAACACCAGCTGGTACATACCTTTTTGTATCTTCATGTGCTCCTGCTTCAAGTGATGGTACAACCGGAACACGGTCACTACATTTACCGACAATGATCGCTTGGAACCTCCCCTGTCCACTTGCACTGCGTCTCCAGAAGACCACGCGGTGCAGCCATCGTCTCCCTGCAGCAACCTGCCCATCGTGCGTGTGTGCACTGTGCACTGTCCCTCGCCATGCCAATTTTCAGCAAAAAGTCATGCCGGAGACGGCTAGATTCGTAGCCGAACTCATTCCGACCGGAATGATGGCGGTATAAAAGGACCTCTGGCACGGCGTGATCACCCCCAACTGTGCTTACGCAGCCTATCTCCGCGGCAGACTCCCGGGCCCTGCTCGGCGACACCGCTCGAATCCACGATGCGCTTCTCAATTGTCACTGCAGTTGCAAGTCATATTTCTCTGTGACATTGCAGAAATCTTTCCAGAGCACTCACTTGTTCCCTTTTCGCTTCCTTCAGGCTGTCGGTGCTGCTACTGCTGCGTTCGCTGCGCCCGTTGATGTGAATGCCCGGGCCGCATGCTCGCGCCTGGAATTCATCAGCGCTCGTGGAACTTTTGAGCCGACAGGTCTGGGTGTCGTGATCGGCGGACCGCTGTTCTCTCAGCTTCAGCAGCGGATTCCCGGGTAAGCTGTGGGAATCCTTGTCGCTCAGCTTGCGAAAACCGTTGCTGACGACTTCATTGATTCGTTTCAAACAGCGTAACTGTAAGTTGATTTCCCAACTCAATACTTAGACTTGTGATTGACTGATGCTGGGCGGACCGCAGTCCTATGCCGTCGACTACCCGAGCACGGTCGAATACGTTGTCTCTCCCGGCCAGGGAGCAGACGACCTTGAGGAGCACATCATTGCCCAAGCCGCGGCTTGCCCGGACCAACAGTTCGCCCTCAGCGGGTACTCTAAGGGAGCGATGGTTGTTCACCGTAAGCCTTGCGAACCACCACTCCCTGACGCGGTCCTGATCCCCACGCTTCGGCTTGTCTTAATCGTGACAGTCACCAAGCTGCCACAGAACGTGAAGGACCGCGTGAAAGCGGTAGTCGTTTTTGGTGACCCGTACGCACGAACACCCAAATCGAATGTGGCATTCATGACAAATATGTCTTCGCCCAGCTTCCGTATCGCCCCTGGATTGAACGACGACTGGCCGATCAACAACCCGGCCGACGTCCTCGCCGTGTGTCTTTCTTGCTGTTTCTGCTTTCGCGATGATGCTGACCATGGTGTTGCTCTGGGAAAGATCTGCCACGACGACGACCCTGTCTGCCTTCAGCAAGTTTCATTCATGACCTCGGACTTTTATACCTTCTTGCTGACAGATATTTACTTGAATTTTCCTCAGGGGCTTCAACTTGATCGACCACCTGGATTATGGATATGGCAACGATGCTGCGAATGCAGCGGACTTCATCGCAGTCCGCGTCAACTGACTTGGAAGCGGCCATGCCGCTCTGAAATCATTTTGAACATTCTATCTTTCTCCCGGGTTTGGGCTACGGAAATACTCTGAACTTTACTTGTAGGAAAGGCGCGTTCTTGTTCTGGAATTTATGGAAGCCGGTCTTCTGCGCAATGTGCTTGCGTGGCCTGTCCACCTTTCATGACCCGGTGTTCTTCTTGGGTGCTCCCATGATGGGGAAAAAGTCACGGAATCTCACTAAATGCTTCAAAAGCTGCTAATTTTCACACTCTATGAATCGTCGGAAAGAGTGAGCGCCGACAACATTGGCACCGACAGCAAACTTGGCAAACGAAACAAGCCTCACAACGCTCCATCTTCCTCATGTCTGCATGTCGGGGATCTGTTCATGTTTTTAACACCAGCAGCATATATGAATGCCATCTCGCTTTGGACCGCCCAGTACTTGTCAGCCTAGTGCTCCTTCTCCAACGTCAGACAAACACCGCTCCAATCCTCGTCGCACAGCCTTATCCCGCAGCGTGCAAGCTTCAAGCTCATCCTAAAGGTCCAGCGTACCATAGTGTTGTCGGTTATCCCTTCCCATGTGAACGTGTCAGGGGTGGAAGGAGGAGAACAGTTTCAAGCTGACAGGACGCGCCAAACAGAGATAATCGAAGAGCGACTCAAAATTGTTAAAGCCATCACCAGAGGGTCGAGCAGGAAGTCGAGCAAAGTCAAAGCGGATGGAAGTGAATCCACGAAGGATCTTGCTGAGAAGTCCGACTTTGGCGAAAAGTCGAGCATTTGTACAGCAGGGCAAAACTTTAGGATGCCATCAATATTTGCGTCAACGTGATTGATCGTGAGCCTTAGGTGTTTCAGATTGCGGCCATGTCTTCCCAAGAAGTCCATTAATTGCTCTGCTGTCGCGTCCTCCACAGCAATCTCCAGCTCCTTGAGTGCCGCGAAAGTCGCATGAGAAAGAGAAATCTACCGGAGTTGTGGACGTCCGTGAAGTCTCATTCAGAGAAAGTAACTCGAGATGGGGAAATACGATCGATGGTAGTTCCTTTGTGAGCTCTAGGGTTAGTCGAGGTAACGGAGTCGCTTGAAAGGACCGAGTGCAAAAATAACGAGTCAGGCCTTGGATCGGAAGCACTTCGATGTCGCAGGTGAGCCGAACAAGGCTGTTGGTGCAGGCGCGACTGAGCGCATCCAACGTTTTGAAGCCAACACGATATCCCCAAGACGTGTCGTCGTGTCCCCCTGCCAAGAACGACTCGAGACCGCTAAGATGAGAGATATGAGAGATAACCGACGGCAGGTGGGTTGTCAGAGAGCTGACTAATTTGAGCTCCGAATCCTCATCAAGATAGATGCGGAGCTCTCGGACGAGGGGGCCCAGAGGCGAAGCGCGATGCTCGGAACGCAGAAGAGCCTCGTAGAGACGCCCAATCGCAGACATAGATCGCAGAACGATTGTTGCGCAGAGGTGAATTTGAGCTAGAGACTGAAATTGGACGAAGCTCTTCAGTAAAGTACGTTGTGGAATGAGACGGGTCATCTCACATGAAGCTCTTTGCAAACGAGCGGGAGAGCGCTTCGAGTGGCTGCATATTCCGGGCTGGTACCGGCCGTTGCGAATGCCATCATGCTGGAGATAACCTCGGTGGAAAGGATATGGAGAGAGCTCGCATCCATCATTATACTCGACGCAAGGCGGCCTAAAGGGTAAAGTGATGTGATGAGTGGAAGGGAAGGAAGGAAGGGGAAAGTGTGGGGCCGGGAGGGACAGAAACGGCGGCGTTCGGAAATACCGTTAGATGCGTATCTAGAATTCTTAGCCGCAGTGTTTCGGTTCATGTAGGTTATTAGGTAGGACGTGGATCCGAGGCCATAGACTTAGCCTGAAGATCTTCAGGCCAGCCCCTGCAAGCCTTGCGTCTCTCAGATGTCGGCTTAGCAGAAAGACATCCGCCAAGGATACTTCTGGATGCTGAACATTGAAATGCATATCGCACTCTGCTTTGTGAGGGCACACCATTCGAAATAAGGCGGCTCCGCGAATGGAAAAACAGTTGGGAAGCAGCCAGACTTGGTCTAGAGACCGCGATGCGAGGGAGTGTCCCTAGACTTCCACAAGTACTGTCTTTAAAGCCAGTAGATCCCATGATAGAAGCTTCCATTTTGAAAGCTAAAGACAACCCGGTCGTATCGCGGGCATGTCCTTCCAATGCGCTCGAGATCTGCAAGCTGCGAGAGGACGCGAGGACGGTGTACGACAGTAGCGGACGTTTGGGACGCGTTGTACATGTAGCTAGATATAAACGGCACATATACTAGATGAATTTGAGCCTAGAGAGATAGGACCGGCCCATGTTTCGGATCGCGATCTGAATCCAGCACAACCAGACAGTGAGCACAGCTGCCACTGTAAGCCTGTCGAATTTTGAGGCATCGGTATCCAAGCCTATCCGTTCCCCCCATTGAATTAGAGGCCCAAGGGGTTCTGTCCTTTCTCTGTTTCTTCCAGGTCCGCTGGGGCGTAACTGAACCTTCACAATGTTAACTCTGGACTGCCACTTTGCAAAGCCTCCGAGGGAAGTCCCCATTGGGACTTCACCTTCACCAATGGTATACAAAGTGATTGTTCTAAGGATATGCCCCTACGGCTTGCGTCAAAGAAGCATACAGACTAAGGGACAGAGCTCAACTGAACGCCTGGGTAAACCGAGGCACGCTCAAGAGTCATCACATTCGTCACACTTGAACTCTCCAGAAAGGAGGATCAACCTGTGCAGCAGGGTGTAGTACACCCCCATCACTTGAATTGCGCTTTCTTTACAGACTGAGGCCACTTGTTTAGCTCCTAAAGTGGCTCGGACTGTCTTGTCCTCTGTCGATATGGATCCCGTCCGTGCTGCGTCCGCGCGAAGTAAAAGAAGACCGACATGCATTTGACCAGTCAGTCTTTTCGACCTAGCAAAACAAAATCCATTGACAGCCTGTAGGAACCCTGGCGTGTCTCGTTGAGGCAATCAGCACCACGCAGTCAACGGAGGCAAGAAGTACGATCAACGTCGCAGTCGAAGGCTTGTAAGCCTTGTCCGTAGTTCGTCCTTGTTTGAATATATCATGAGGGATTAAATAGTAGGGATTTATAAAGAAGCTATTCATATACCAGTCGATCAGTTGTAACGAATCCACGAGCGAGGCAAAGGCGTGAAACCTCGTGCATGCCGTGGACGAGGACACCATCCTCCTGGACGAGGACACCATCCTCCTCAACGACGCAATCTAGCCAAAGGGCTGGAGAAAACAGACTCAAAACTAACTTGAAACGGAATGCCGCAAGGCAGTTGTTGATCTGGAGGAGTTCTGGAGCATCAGAAGATTAAAGGGTCACCATCGTCGGCTGAGAGAGGCTTTGCAGATCAGCACGCTGAACCGAATCGTCGTAGAATTGGGTGGACCAACGTAATATCTGGAGTGTATAAATCTCAACAGAATACACGAAGGAATTCAATCAGTGACTTGAGTCCGGAGATGTGCAGGGTCAGTGAGAGCTGGCAAGTACTGTGATTCGCTGCGTGACACGTTCGCTCGACGCTGTCCTTCGATTCTGATCCAGATACGGTTCTTTTTGGAGACTATTCCGATTCGCCGTGGAGCAATACCGACTGCAATTGCAAGGTTTCTCGACGGTGCAGACAGCACCCGCCTGGCGGACATCCCGCGGAAGTGAGCGAGCGACTCGGCTCCGGCGAGGGATCGCCTTAACCTCCAGCCATCAACCCCATCCTCGTCGCCATCCCCGCCGTCGCGCTAGCTACTCCCAACGGCGAACACGCGCATTCTCCTGCATCTCCGTAGCGCAACACCACAGCTATATGGCCTAGCCATGGCTTCATCAGCATCATCCCCAAGACAAGGTCAGTCCCGCATTCTGTCTGGTTCTCGCTCCCTTGGCCCAATGCTCACAGAGTCCCCCCATCGCGCAGCCCCAACGGCCCAACCGGCGCCGCCGACCATATCCCTTCCCCCGTCCTCCTCCTCGTCTTGGTCCAGACCGGCGTCATCCCCGGGCAGCCCCGTCTCGAGCGTCACTGACCTCGACGGGGCAAAGTCACGCGCCGAGAGCGTCCAGGGCTCCGTCGTCGGTTCCGAGGACGCGGCGGTCAACCTGATCGGGGAGGAGCTTGTAGAGGCGCTCAAGAGCGCCAAGGACAGGATGTTTGTCATCAAGACGGGAGAGGAGATGGAGCGGTTCGTGAAGGACGGCGAGAGGTACGCTAATGATCACCCCAACGTGGACGTCCGCGCGATGAACCTTACGCGGTCGCACTTTCGACCAGAACGAAGCTCGATATCAGCCCTATCAACTCGTATCAGAAGATGATCATTCATCGCTGTGCGGCATACTACCGACTTCTTCCGGAAACGGAGCCGAACAAGATGCTCGTTACTCTCTACAAGGCCCACTCCACCGTTCTGTGAGTGCTGCAATTCCGCTCCGTCGGGTCGATCCAGGGGAATGGTTCTCTGGCCGTTGCCTCTCTACGCATTCTTGTTCCGCACAGCCCTCTGACTTGTCCCCTCTCCACCCCCTCTATCGCCCTCCGCCCTCATCTCGCGTTCGACCTTCACCTTCCCTGCACGCCCATTCCAGACCCGCTCTTCGCCTCGGCGAGGCCGTTCCGCACGAGGGCGACTTGCCCACGCGTTCTTTCAAGATCATGCGCCGCTCCAACCTCGATCGCTCGCAGTCGTCCACCCCTCGCAGCCGGGATGGCTCGAGCGACGGCGGCGGCAAGGCACGCTCAGCGATGACGATCGAGGAGCGCGAGGCCGCGTACCAAGAGGCGCGGAATCGGATCTTTATGGACTTCCCCGCGGAGAAGGAGAAGCAAGCCGCGGAGGCCGCTGCGACCGTGGCTGCGAGCTCGTCTGCAGTCGAGCTTGCGCCGGAGAGGGTGCCGGTCGAGGCCGTTGTGCAGGCGGAGGAGGAGACGTTCGGCGTCGACGATATTCCTCGCGACCTTTCTCGGCTGCCGCAGTACGGGCGAGGTCGGACGACCCCTGGGGCGGTGTACGAGCCGCAGTACCCAGCGGCGGGTCCGGCGGTCCTGTACCAATCGTACGGTTACCTGCCAGCCGGGCCCTCGTCTCAGCTTGCCGGCCCGCCCTACTACGGCTACCAATCCTCGCCCTCCGCCACCGCTCCGCCCTTTGTTCCCGCATCCGCCCAGCTCGTCTACGCGCCCTCGTCCCCCTCTGTCCCTCAGCAGGCCTATGTCCAGGCCGCATCCGCCCAGGTCTACCAGCAGCAGCAGGCGTACGCGCCACAGCAACCTCCCTACTCTGCCCCGACGCCCTACTCCTATGCGCCTCCCTCGCAGGGCGTCTACGTCGCGCCTACGCAGCCGACGTTCGCCTATATCCCCGCGACGGCGGGCGCTGCCCCGCCCCCTCAGACCTCACCGTTCCCGTCCCACGCGCGCGCGTCCGCTCCGCCGCAAATGCAACATTCCCCGTACCCCGGCCCTCCGCAGCAGCCCTTTCCCACCCACGCGCAGCAGCAGCGTGTCCCCTCCCACCAAAGACCTGTCGACCCGAACTACCCTCCCTCTCCCATGTCCGCCCGCGCGACCGCCTACAAAATCTCCCCGACAATTTCTCGCAACGGATCGTACCACGACTCATACAGGGCGGCCTCCGAGCCTTCGCGGCCCGGCTCGCGCGCGAGCAGCCACGGCAGCGTCGCCCCGCCGCCGCTGATAGGCATGCGCGGGAACGCGATTCCGCAGCGGCCTGTTGAGCTCGGGAAGCTTGACTCGGAGACGCGGTGGAGCTACGGGAGCGCGAGCAGCAGTCACAGCAGCAGGCGGCACCGATGTTTCGGGTCCGTCTCCAGCTCGCGCTCGTCGGAGGTGGGGACGAATCGCGAGGAGACTGCTTCGGTTGCGGTGCGTTTTTCTTTGGTACTGTTTTGAGGTTTCTGCTTACTGACGCGCTGTCTGTGCCACATAGTCGGACGTCTCCTCCGTCACGTCGTGCAACGTGACTCCGCCCGGCGCCGGCCAACATCCGCTGCCGCAGCGACCCGACTGGGCGATCGGCATGCGGCCGTCCCCTCCCGACATCCCGCACGTCCCGCAACCGCGGCGGCTCTCGAGCGGCGGACCCGTGCACGACCTGCGTGACTTCCCTCCCCTCGCCGGCCATCGGCCGCTCGCCGCCACGGGTGCCTGGGCCGCGCACAGCCATGCCGCCGCTGGGCGCTGGGACCCCGACTCGCGCCCGCCGCCGAAGTCCGGCGGAAGCCTGTTCGATCCCAAGCAGCCGCCGATTGGACGCAGCCGGTCGAGCAGCAACGCGAGCTCGGCCCGCAGCCAGAGCGTTGCCAGCACAGCGGGCGCCGCTTCGGGAGGCGCACCGCCACCGCCGAGCGGATTCGGCTTCGTTCCGGTTACTGGGGAGACGGACCAGGTCATCGACGGGCTTGCTGCGTTGCGACTTGGGGAGAACACGCTGCGTGAGTTCGACTCGTATCGTCTCGTTCCCTCCGTGGTCTGTAGCTGACGTCTCTTTGATTCCTGCCAGCGGGCCCTGAGGGCCGCCCGGTGCAGCTTCCCCCTCTTCGATACGCTGAGGTCGTCCGGCGCTAGCTCAAGCGTGGATAGTCATCTCGCGACGTTTATATATGTGGTGTCGCAAGCCTGATTGTCGCATGGTCCTACATACTTCTTTTCTTCTTCGTCCATGTTGAAAATCTTCTCTTTATCTCCTCAAGCTCTTTCTTTGTTCCACATCCTCGAACGGTCTTGTGTCATACCCGTCCCCTTACTTTCAATCTTTTGGTTCTCGAGCGCGGTCCGCTCTTGCATGTTCAATCCACGTGCATCGCTTTCTCTCTTGCTCGCTCGATCCATTGCAATCGCATTGCCTTTGCTGCCCATGCATCAGACTGGAGAGTGGACGACCGGAACGCGTGGAAACCGTAGCGCAGGCATTGCGCAGACACAAGCGAGTAAGACAGCCGGATCATGCCTCTAATGGCAAATCTTCATCGTCCTGCTAAGCCTACTCGTCTCCGCTCCTCGTCCTCCTCGTCGTCTTCCAACAGCTCAAACAGCTCTAAGTCCGTGGACGTCCCCCGCGCAAGCTCCTCCAGTCCACACAGCGGTAACCGTGCGCGCCCACGCGCGCTCTGCTTCGCGAGCTTGACCACGTCCCGTTTGGTGAGGATGCCGCGTAGTCTCCCTCGCGAGGCGAGCAGTACGCGGACGAGATTCTGGAAAAGGCGAATGCGGGACGAGAACATGAGCATAGAGCGCCGGGAGTGGAGCAGACTCAGCTGTGAAGAGGAGACGCACCAAGCGCTGAAACGTCGTGACGACCACCGCTGCGGGCAGGCGCGAGGGAAGGACAAGCGGCGCTTCGTCTAGCCACGGGTGCAGGTCGACCGTCGCGCTTCCCGGCTGCAAGCCGGAGAGGAAGGAGAAAGAGGTCGAACTTTGTGCGGACTGCATTTGTCGGACGTGCTCTGCCCAGACGCAGCATACCGGGTTTACGCTATCAGCGGAGATGTTGGAAGAGTGGGAGTGGGTGTGAGGAACGGAACGCACGCAGGGCCACTTGGAGCTCGGTTCGCGTGATGTACCCGACGATGATGCCGCCTGGTCGGAGCACGGGGAAGCCGGCGAAGGACGTCTGGAGGAGGATGTCGTCTGTCGTTTTTTGGGCAGACGAGTCAGATCTCTTTGCCGTGTACAGTTGGACCAGCATGGGATGGAGCTGCTTACCAAGTGCCGACAGCGCGGTTCCTTCGGCTGGGATCGAGACGACACGGGAGGTCATGGCGTCCTCCGCGAGCAGCACGCCGGGCTCGACCGGCTTGTACTCTGCTTGGGGCAGGTACGGGTACCTGCGGAAGGAGATCCAGGCTGCGTACTGTTGGGTGTGCGTGCGTTAGACATTTAGTGAGTAGCGGTGCACGCGTTCCCACTTGTCAAGCAGCAACGTACGATGCCCTCTTTGCCGAACACGTCTGCTACCCATTTGGCGGTCATGACTTCCGGGAACAATGAGAAAGAAACGCTAGTTAGTGGCTAGGCGGAGAGAAAGTCATACGGCGCAGCGCACCAGCAAGCATGATGGGGATGACGTGCGAGAGCGCGCCAGTGAGCTCGAAGACGATCACGACGAGGGAGACTGTCCTCCCAAAGTTCAAACAGCGCATCAGCCAAACTGCCCCCTAGCCGCTACCTTCGCTTTCCGCAGAGGGGCACGCACCCGTCATCCTCGTGATCCCAGCGAGCGTTGCAGCCGCCCCGACGGTAGCGTACAGCCCGGGCGTGATGCACACTGAGTCCTGCGCGCGGCACGCAGCGAAGAGGGCGAGCTCGGGGAAGCTCGCGCGGAGGGACTGGAGGAGGAGGCCGAGCGCACGGCCGAGGCAGGCGCCTGTCATGTTCGGAATAAGCGAGGGAAGGGAGGTAGGCGCAGGAAGG
>JTLS01000214.1:0-25395 GCA_000826855.1 Basidioascus undulatus | reverse complement strand
GGTCAGAAGGTTTACAGGTATTTGAGAAACAAGTGAAAAACAAGGACGTACCCGATGCACGCGCGAAGGGACTGAAGCGCTCGCGACCTCTCTACCGTCCACCAGGTTGTGAGCATGCGGCCCACTGCTGCCGGTGGTGTGAAATCCTCTACATGTAATCAAAATTACCTTTGCTCTTTGAACATACCGTCGGGACTTCCGAACCGCATTCTAAGATGTGTCCATGGAGGAGCACACTGCCGAAAGGCGGGAGCAGATGCATTTATTTGCGCGCCTACGAAACATGACGGAGGACCTGACCAATCATTGTTTGCGGAAGGTTGAGTACACAAATGTCTCTACCTTGTCAAGGCCATGACGATTAGGTACAAGAACATTGTTGTTGGTGTACTCAGAAAGCAGAATTCGAAGATCAGACTCAGGTCGAATCGCAGTCTCACAATGCCCGTCAACTCAGTTTGCCTCCTGCAAAGGAATAATACAGGCATTTCCTTAATACCCGTGGAATGTCAGCTTTTCAGTAAGAAGGCTGCCAAACTGTGCGAGGCGAGCCACTGGGGCCTTTCTTCACAGCACCCACTGCACAACGGCAAAAGGACACCTCGAGGTAAAGAAACGTTCCATGACATCAAGAATATCTAGACGGGGTGGGTGGTCCGTAGAAACACTAAATGTAACCTAGATTGGCGCTGCTTCCTCGTACTTGGGATTCGCGGCCTATAAAGCTTCAAGCCCTAAACCTTTCTCTTCCCTTACTGGCTACCCTGCGCTCCCACCGCAGCTTTCGATCGTTCATCCTCCTTTATCAACTCAATCCTCGATATCTTTAACAAACTCATCTCGAGATGCTCGTGACTCTTCCACAGAACTTCAAACCGATCTTCTGGCGTACCTGCCCGGACCCTTCCCTGCTCTCGCTCTCGCTCGTCTGCCGCTCCCTCCGCGCGGTCATCGCTCCTGCTGTGTTTCGCACCCTTCACCTCGACTTCTGTGCTTTTTCCGAATCGCTTGGTTGTCTCTCTGATTCCGACCAAAGCGCTATGCGGGCGGCTACGCTCCGGGAGCTCTGCATCGGCATCTGGCGGCGACCGGGGTACGGCAGCAAGACGCAAATCAAGATTGAAAGTGGTGAGTTGACTGTTGATCTTCCCTCATTTTGTATTTCTGAGGTGCTCAGACAAGCTGCGGGCTGTGTCCGCTTTGCTGGCTCTCATCAGGTCGCCGCATGGTCAAGCTTCGAGCGCTCCACGCAGAGGAATACGTGCCGGGGCTTGTCGAGGTGCTGAGTGACCATCAGCCGCAACTGGTGGAACTTACGATCCCGTAAGTATCAGTTTCACATCCGCCTGCAGTTGCTGGTCACGCTGAAGTTTAAGACAAACAGCACCATGCCCTGCGGATGGGACTCCCTCGCTTCATTGCGCCGCTGCGCGCCCTGCGACTACGTTCCGAAGCTCCCTTCGAAGATTGGAGCCTCACACACCGGACTGTCTTCCGGACCTCCTCCGAAAGCAACCGCTGTTCTCTCTCTCCCAGCCGCCAACTTCCCCCCTGCGCCCCTCCTTCGCCCTGCCCTTTCATCTCTCTCCTCCCTGCGCTCGCTCGCAATCAATCAAGCCACCACCAACTTCGATCCGGACGCTTCCATACCTCACCTCCTCTTCCCGCATCTCCCGGCGGCCCTCGCCTCGCTCTCGCTCGTCCTCCCTCAACCACGCGACAACCTCGACCTCGGGCCCCTCGCATCTCTCCTCGAAGCCCACGCCGACGCGTTCCCCTCCCTCGAGAAATTTAGCATGATCGAAGAGTCGCCAAACCTGGATCAGCCGACGTGGGCGGGTCTCAAACTAGAATAGGAGGAAGAGGACGTCATTTCCTGGTTCCGCCTAGACCTCCTGACTGACGCGCTCCGGCGCTTTCTGGGCGGGCGGCCGGCTCTGCGGCGCCTTACCCTGCCTGTCAGCACGCCGTGCTTCGGAGGAAGGGTGTTCGATGTCCTGATATTCAACCCGGGTATTGCCGCGCTCGGTCTCGATGCAGGGTACTTCAGCGAAGGGTGGGCGGGCCACATCGCGGCCGTTTACCCTGTTGCACTGCGTTCGCTCATCGTCGTACCTTGTAGCGCTCCAGAAGATGACGACGTGAGTTCTTTATCTGCCACATAATTACTGTCTAGCATGCGTCCACTAATCACTCTCATCCGCTATCTTCTTATCGCGCAGCCCCCAGCCCTCAGCCCATCCGACCTCGCACCCCTTTCCAACATCCGCCATCTCTCCCTCATGTACTGAACGAACCTGCTCGCGTTCATCGAGACCAGCACGCCGGACGCTTACCGCGCGATTCTACCGTATCTGGAGCGGTTCTAGGTGAACGGACAGACATGGGTCTGGGATGAGGGGTTCCGGAACGTCAGAGCGAGGGCTGTTGAGCCGGCGGAGCATCGGTGGATGCTGCGTCATTTCAGGGAGGCAGAGCGGAAGGGGCTGTGCGAGGCGAGGCGTCAGGAGTTGCAGGCGTTGTGGGAAGAGTGGGACGCTCAGAACGGACCGATTGATGTACCTTCGACGCGGGCTGGCACCGTCCCATTGAACACTGATACGGGGTTTGACTGCCCCTTCTTTTTCTGATAAGACTTGTTTGCTGTTCGTTGCTTGAAGCGTGCTTGGCATCGTACTGCAGGTCAGGTCCTGTGGCAGCAGCGCAAAAACTACCTGCACACGACTTTTGAATTAAACAGTGTCTGGCTGCAAGTTTCCGGCCCATTTCTTTACACATTTGCAGTACCCCAGATTTCTGACAAAGGACTTGGAGCAAGAGGAAGTTTGAATGTGAAAGTGAGACTGCCTTCGCTGCTCCGTAGCCGTAACCTCGGCCCGCCGGCTGTACCGGCGCGGGTTGTCTGTCTTCTCTCTTGGAAGTCCATTTCTTGACTCGATTCGACCGCTCGCACGGCAGTGCATGCTCCGCACTCTCGCTCTCCTCCCCGGTCGAGTCATACACACACAAATATCCCACAGGTTCTCCGTATTCTCCCCCATCAACTCCCGCTCGTTCGCGACCACCATGTCCGCCCCCGCCCCCGAGCAGACTGCCGCAACGACCGCACCCCCGCCCACGGGCGCACACAACCCGGACGCTGCTGCATCTGCGGGCGAGCCTGTTGAGCCTAAGGAGCCGAGCAAGAGCGCTGGTGCGTCCTTGGTTCCGTGGACAGAGTGTCCGAGGCGGAAATGGGCTGACGAGAGGGACGTGGGACTCTGCAGCCAAGAAGGAGGCTCGCCGCCTTGAGGCCCTTGCGAAGAAGGCGGCGAAGAGCACCAAGACGCCCGCTGCCACTCCTACGGGGGAGAAGAAGTCCAAGACGAAGCCCGCGAAGGAGGTGGAGAAGGAGGAACCGTTTGTGAACACGACGCCGAAGGGGCAGAAGAAGGGTGCGTCTTCTCGTCTTCTCGTCTTCTCCTTCCCCTCTAGGCGGTCCGAAGTCAAGCTGAATGTGGGTGGGGTGGCTTCATGTAGACCTGACCAAGCCCATGGCGGCCGGCTACAACCCCGAGGCCGTCGAGTCCGCGTGGTACGACTGGTGGGAGGCCCGCGGGTTCTTCAAACCCAAGCTCGACAAGGACGGCAAGTCCCTCGGCGAGGTCTTCGTCGTCCCCGCCCCACCCCCGAACGTTACGGGCAGCCTTCACATCGGCCACGCCCTCACCATCGCCATCCAGGACTCGCTTGTGCGCTGGTGCGTCACCCGGAGATAGGCGCTTGGAAGCAGGAGCAGAGGTGAAGTTGTGGTTCGGGTCGGGGGAACAGGAACCGCATGCTCGGAAAGACCGTCCTCTTCAACCCCGGCTACGACCACGCCGGCATTTCCACCCAGTCCGTCGTCGAGAAGCGCCTGTGGAAGGCGTCTGGCCAGACGCGGCATGACCTGGGGCGGGAGAAGTTTTTGGAGAAGGTCTGGGACTGGAAGGAGGAGTGCGTTTCCATCCCTTGCTTCGGCCACAGTTGGGTAAGGAGGAGGGCTGACACGGGCCTTTCGCGTTTGGCTAGGTACCAGGGGCGTATCTCGAACCAGCTCCGCCGCCTCGGCGCCTCGTACGACTGGGACCGCGTCGCTTTCACTATGGACGCTGTGCGTGCTTCGCTAGGAGGCATTGAAAAGATGGGGTGGAGGAGGCTGACTGCCGCTGCGGGGGGTTGCAGAAACTGTCCAAGGCCGTCACCGAGGCGTTCTGTCAGCTGCACGAGCGCGGCACGATCTACCGCGCGAACCGCCTCGTCAACTGGTGTGTCCGCATGAACACTGCGCTGTCCAACCTCGAGGTGCTTCCCATTCCTTTCAGGAATCCCTAGCAGCAGGAGCTAATGCGAAGGGCACTGCAGCTCGAGCAAAAGGAGCTCACTGGGCGGACGCTCCTCAACGTCCCCGGCTACGACATCAAGGAGAAGTTCGAGTTCGGTGTCATCACGAGCTTTGCGTACCCGATCGAGGGGTCTGGTGGGTGGTTGCTCGAGCCTGCGTACTGTGGGGGACATGGTCGCTGACCGAACGTCGCGCTCTCAGACGAGAAGATCATTGTCGCTACTACACGTCCCGAGACCATGCTCGGCGACACTGCTGTCGCTGTCCACCCGGACGACGAGCGCTACAAGGTGAGCTGTTGTTCCCCCTTCTCCTTACTCAACAGTGAAAGCTCAAATTGCCTCTGCTTGATCAGCACCTCCACGGAAAGTACGTGCTGCACCCGTTCATCGACCGACGCATCCCGATCATCACGGACGCGCAGGCGGTCGATATGACGTTCGGCACGGGCGCGGTCAAGATGACGCCCGCGCACGACTTCAACGACTACGAGGTCGGCGTGCGCCACAACCTCCCCTTCATCAACATCCTCAACGACGACGGCACGTTCAACGACAACGCCGGGCCCGAGTTCAAGGGCATGCGCCGCTTCCACGCGCGCCGCGCTGTCGTCGAGAAGCTCAAGGAGAAGGGCCTCTACATCGAGACTAAGGACAACCCCATGAACGTCCCCATCTGCGCGTACGTCTTTGGTGTCTGTCCGTCGCTCGGGGTGGTATGCAGCGAAGAAGGCTGATGAGCTTGCGCTCGCGCATTGCAGCAAGTCGGGCGACATCATCGAGCCGATGATGAAGCCGCAGTGGTGGGTGAACTGCAAGCAGTTTGCGGCCGAGGCGATCGAGGTGCATTTGATTCCACACCGGCGTCATTCAGTGCACAGGCGCGGCTGCTGATCGAGGAGCTTTAATCACGCAGCGCACGAAGGCCGGCGAGATGCACATCTCGCCCAAGCACTCGGAGGGCGACTGGTACCGCTGGCTCGAGAACATCCAGGACTGGTGCATCTCGCGCCAGCTGTGGTGGGGCCACCGCTGCCCGGCGTACTTCGTCCGCATCGAGGGCGTCGAGCAGGACGTGCGTTCACCATCCCGCTTTTACTAGGCTGCGGGTGCGGGTGCGGTGGGGTGCAGTTGGCTGATGCGTGCGCGCTGCAGGTCTCCGACAACAAGTACTGGGTCGTTGGCCGCACGAAGGAGGAGGCCGAGGAGCGCGCGAAGAAGCTTGCGGGTGGCCGCCCGTACACGCTTGAGCAGGACGAGGACGTCTTGGATACCTGGTTCAGCTCGTACGTAGCTCTTTTTCAATCCGCAGCTGTTAATTCGCCGCACATTTCTGACATTGACGCGACTGCAGCGGTCTCTGGCCGTTTTCGATCATGGGCTGGCCCGACAAGACGCAGGATCTCGCCAACTTCTACCCCAACTCGCTCCTCGAGACCGGCTGGGACATCCTCTTCTTCTGGGTCGCGCGCATGGTCTTCTTCGGTATCGGCCTCACCGGCCAGATGCCGTTCAAGGAGGTCTTCTGCCACGCCATGATCCGGTTCGTCCTTCACTTTTTCCTGCATCTCCGCCACGCTCTGCTCTAACGGACTTGGGGTCATGGGACAGTGATGCGCACGGCCGCAAGATGTCCAAGTCGCTCGGCAACGTTATCGACCCGATCGACGTCATCGAGGGCGTCAGTCTGCAGGCGCTGCACGACAAGCTCCAGGAGGGTAACCTCGACGAGAAGGAGATCGCGAAGGCGACTGCCGGGCAGAAGAAGGACTTCCCCAAGGGCATCCCGCAGTGCGGCACTGACGCGCTTCGCTTCGCCCTCTGCGCGTATACGTCGACCAGTGCGTTTCGGTTTTAGCTTGATTCTGCCGTTGCGTTAGGGGAGACTGACTGATGGGTAACGTACTCGCTGCAGGCCGCGACATCAACCTCGAAATCCTCCGCGTTGAGGGCTACCGCAAGTTCTGCAACAAGCTCTGGAACGCGACCAAGTTCGCCATGCTCAAGTTCCCCGAGGACTTCGTTCCTGAGCCGACTGCCAAGGTTCATTTTCTCCTTCGATCATGTCCATCCGCGGAAGCCGCTGGACTGATGCACGCACACCGCTGTCGCACAGCCTACTGGTAAAGAGAGCCTCGTCGAGAAGTGGATCCTGCACAAGCTCGACCACGCGGCGACGCAGGTGGCCGAGGAGCTCCGGACCAAGAACCTCATGGCCGCGACGAGCACGCTCTACAGCTTCTGGCTGTACGAGCTCTGCGACGTCTTCATTGTCTGTCTTCCACCCTCTTCTTCAGTCGATCCGATGGCTGATGATGGCGCTGTGTTTCGCATTGCAGGAGGCGACCAAGCCGATGACGGACGAGCAAGCGACGCCCGAGATGCGCCGTTCGGCGCAGAACACGCTCTACACCTGTCTCGACGCCGGCCTCCGCCTCCTCCACCCCTTCATGCCGTTCGTCACTGAGGAGCTGTGGCAGCGCCTCCCGCGCCGGCCCGAGGACAGGACCGAGACGATTGCGCTCACTTCCTACCCCGTCTCCGTGCGTCTGGCTTGTATCTATGGGATCGTACTGCTGGTGTCTGACTTGATTGAGGTCCGGAACGCTTCCAGGACTCCGACTTCAAGTTCCCCGAGGCCGAGAAGGACTTCGACCTCGCCTTCGCTGCTATCAAGGCCGCCCGCTCGCTCGCTGTCAACTACAACATCCAGTCGAACGTTCAGGGTGCGTTGCGTCTTCCTTTGCTTTCCGCTGCGCATACTCACCATCATATTTGCCCGTCTGTAGTCTTCGTCAAGGCGTCCGAGGCCAAGCAGCCCGTGCTCTCGAGCCAGGTCGGCATTTGCGCGGCGCTCACCAAGGGCTGCAAGTCTTTCACCGTCACCTCGAACGCGTCCGAGATCCCCGCAGGCTGCGCCGTCACGCCGATCCACCCCGAGGTCAACGTGCACGTCCTTGTCCGGGTACGCCTCTCTTCTCACATGCTTGCCTTGCTGGGGCCTGGGAACGCTTTCTGACTTGACTCCTCGTGTTCTCCGCCCTGCAGGGCCTCGTCGACATCGACGCCGAGGTCGCCAAGCTCCAGAAGAAGGAGGCGCTCGCGCAGCTCAACCTCGACAAGGTCGTCAAGCTCACCAAGGCGCCCGACTACGAAACCAAGATCCCCGCCGAGGTCCGCAAGGGCAACGACGAGAAGGTGCGTTGTTTGGTCCACCTCGATCCTCGCTAATCGGGGAAGAGCGAGACTGACGCCTGCTGCTTTGTAGATCCTCGCGAGCGAGAAGGAGATCGAGACGCTGCGGCAGGCGATGCAGACATTCCTGTCGCTAAAGGAGTAGGGTGGAACATTCTTGCGCCGGTTGGGTAGGGCACCTGTTGCTTCATGACATTCGCATTGTCTTCCTCTCTCTCTTGGTACCTTTGCTTGCTTGATACATTGCGCACACTCTGACTGCAGCTCACTGAGTGAAGCTGCGTTGAGGTCGTGGAAACCCTGTCCACGAACCAAGCTTGGGCTAAATAAGCTCAAGACCGTGAGTAATGGCGAGAATGCCTGCGCATACAATCACTCCGAGTGGAATGGGAGGTTGGCAAGTTGCGATGCGCTGTCGTCCTATCCCATGCTACGACGGTAGCACTTGCACATGATGTGGGGTTCATGGAAGTTGACAGGATTTCGCAGGAAGAGCAGTTATCAAAAGTTATCGCATATCCGACAGATCCGCGAAACGGCCGAGTGAGTGTGTAGTCGTCTGGTAGATCACAGATTTGCATCCTGGGCAGATTTACATCCTTTGACAGCGCCACCTTCCTGCAACCGCTGATGGTTGGCTTGTGTGCCGTGGCGAACGCCATTAGCGCCTCGGATCGTGAACAACCGGAAGTATCATGGTCCATTTTCGACGAAAAGTACTGGAAGTTACTGGAAAACAGTGGTCCTGAATGTCGACGAGGGTCAAGACAAGTCGAGATCCTTCGCCGAAAAATGCTGCTCTGAGGCCTCGACGACCTAAAGGACTTGATCGACGACGACGACACTGAAGGCGTACCAACACTCGACACGAGCAAGTGCAAGCCAAAGAGCACGGTAGTCCTCCAGGTACAGTCTCATTCGATTAATTTTCCTCAATGCTTCACTTTCGAGTGAATTCGATTGCGTCAAAGAAACTGAAGGTGAGTAGAATACAGTAGTCGCCGGTCGCCGGTACCAGGGCTTTGGATTTGCGCTCTGCGCTACTCTCGAGGGAAGCCCTCTCGCTCGAGATGAGCATCTCAAGCTCAAAGCGCCCTCGCTCGAACGAGGGACGCTCCTCGCCATCACAACGCGGTAGACCACACGTATCCTCCTCCCCATCACCATCGCCAGCGCCCCCAGACCCACCGCCGGCGACGACAGACCCCGACGCGTCGCCCGCAGACCGTCTGGATGGGCCCCCCATAGTCCCCTCCGCCGCACCAGCCCGTCCTCCGCCCACAGACGACGGCGACGGCGACGAGAACGACGACAGACGACGGACCATGGACAGGGACCTAATGTCCTCCGCTCACATCCCTCTGCGCACGCGCCCCATGCTGCTCCCGACCCTCCTCTCCCTCGACCCGTCTCTGGCGTTCCACATCCTCGACTGCCTCTCGCCGCGCTCCCTCGCCCGACTTTCCCAGACCTGCTGGGTCTTCCGCACGCTCGTCAATCGCTATCGAGCCTTTCAGGGTGCGTTCCGGGAGCTGCTTCGGTGGTACAGGCGAAGAGAAGGAGGAGACAGTGGCATTGACGGCTTTCGGTGGGACAGGCGCGCAATGGGAGGCGTTCAGCATCGAGCATGCACCGAAGACGCCGCAGCCGTCACAAGGGGAAGACGACGGCCACTCCGTACCGACCGTCTCAGCTTCCACTCAACATAGTCCCGTTTCCTCTCCACCTTTCGAGCCTTTACCGGGTGAGCAGAGAGCGAGCGAGCACCGGCCACGAGCCTTCAGTCGCTGACGCTCTTCACCTTGCCGCAGACAATTTTCCGCCTTCATTCAGTCATCAGGTGCTGTCCTCAAAAATGAGCGTACAGGAATACGGCACTGACTCAAAATGACACCCTCAAAATCAGGCCACTGTACAGCTCGGAAACAAGCTATATCTTCCCTACCTGTGCGTGTCGTTTCGATAGCCTTCGTAACTGTCGAGGGCAGGGGCTTGTCTCCATTTTCCGGGCCCATTTGGTCAGAGATGGTTGCATGTTGAACCAATTTTGGTTGGCTCCTTCGCTTGTATCAGACACTGCCACGTGTGTCTTCTCGAGATCTTCGACTAACTTCCCATCCGGGTTCGCACGAAGCAGATCCGCAAACCCTTCCGTCTACGTCCTGGACATCAACACGCACCAATGGACGCGCAAGTACCTCACCATCACACCCCGCGTCTCCGACAGCGAGGGCATGTCTTCCTTGGAGACGCAGCAGACCGAGCCGACGTGGGTGCCGCTGATGGCGCCCTCAGCCGGGTGGGGCGAAGACCGGATCTACCTTTTCGGGGGTACGCACCATCCGCTCGTCGCGCCGCTCGACCTCCCCATCGCCGCGCGCGACCCCCACGGCCTGGGAGACCCCTTGGCGTCGGCCACGTCGGCGGACGAAGTCTCCGAGCGCGGCGGGACGACCACGGTCGGCGCGGAGCGGTCGTCGGCGTCGACGAGCTCGCAGCAGCACATGGAGGACCTCTCGTTCGAAGACCGCGACTCGTTTGACGAGCGGAGCGTCCGGACCGGCGAGCTCTCGGACGCTCTGTACGAGATCAACCTCGACGGCTGGGAGCTGCGCGAGCTCGGCTCGGCTGCGAACCCGCACATCACCTTGCTCTCGGGGAAGGAGACGGACTCAACGCCGCTGGGGCACACACCATCGTCGGGCTCGACGCCCAGCATGGGGACTGGCTGCGCCGGGTTCCGGAGCGCGATGGAGACGGAAGGGAGCTCGCCTGACACGGACGAGATCATCTGGCCCACCGCGAGGAAGGGACACTCGTTCAACACGCTCGACCAGAAGCTCGTCCTCTTCGGCGGCTTGACCGAGAACTCGGTCGGTGCGTTCGTCCGCTCACTGTGCGAGTCTGTTTATACCTGAACGGACTGCTTACTTCCGCGTTTGGGTGCGCCTCAGGTGACAACGACGTCTTCCTTTACGACCCTCGGACCCGCCTCTGGTCCCGACCCAAGGTCAACGGCATGCCTCCCGAACTGCGCTTCGGTCACGCGAGCTGCGTTAGCAAGAACGATCTCTTCATCTTCGGTCCGCCCCGGCCTTACTCGCTCACAGGTTGCCATTGTTTCTCATCCCTTCCTCACTCAGGCGGCGCTCAAATCGACAACCCCGTCAACATCATCTGGGACGACCTCCACCGGCTCACGTACACCCCTTCCAAAGACGCATGGTCCTGGCACACGTACCGCTCTCCCGACGCGTACGGACAACGCCGGGCGCAGCGCCGGGCGCAGCGCGCGGCGGCGCATCAGTCCGTTACCCAGGCTTCCCCCGCCGCCAGCGCTCCGCACGGCTTCGAGGCCGGCCCGAGCCACCGTCGCAGCTCTGGAAGCTCGTCGAGCAGCGAGGAGATGCACTCTTCGAATGATATCCCGACGACTGGTGAGTCGATTTGCAGTGGACAGGCAAGTAGGTGTTTGATCCCCGAGTGCTGATTGGGTGTGGGCTGGGACGGCTGAAACAGGACTGCAACCTCGCGAGCGACTCGAGGCGACCATCGTCCCCGTCGGCGATCATAAGCTGGCGATTTTCGCCGGCTTAGCGATCGGTGAGCGAGATTGCTCTTCATCTCTCCGCCTTTTATAAGTGGGTTGTCCTGACCCCTTACCGTTACACCGCCAGTTCCTGGAACATACGACTCGGAGGCGTACGACGAGTACTGCGTGCGTAACGAGGTCGCTCTTTAACCGCAGGGGTGCGCAAATTCTGATCGCATGGAAGTCTAGGCGTATAATATCTCCGCCATCGACGTCTTCGACACGCGGCATCGGCATTGGTCTCATCTCGGCGTCAGCGGGAGTGGGGACGCGAAGAACAGGTACGCCTACCGCTTAACCCTCCCGACAAGGTTGCGGGGCATGGTGGCTCACTCCCATCGCGGTACTTCTACCCGTACAACAGCTTCGTCGTCGAGTCGTGCTGCGCTTACGTCGCCCCGCCGTCGCCGGAATGCGTCACCCCGGACAACGACCACTGGCAGTTTATCGTCGTCGGCCACCGCCTCAACTGGGAGGAGTTCCAAGTCTCGATCGTCCAGTCCGGGCTCCTCACGGGCGAGAGCTCGTCGAGCGAGTCGGGCAGCGGCCAGGTGATGCAGGTCGACGAAGAGCAGCAGCAGCGCCAAGATCGTCATCACGAAGAGCAGCAGCCGCCCCCGTCCGATTTGGGTCAGCTCTACCTCCACCGTGACGTCCCCGGCACCGGAATCCCTATATCCCTCGACCCCTCTTCCGGCCTCAACCACTCCCAGCTCGGCCTACACGCGCAGCAGCCGCATCAAAGCCAACACCACCACGACTCGATCGCCGACGCCACGCCCACAGCCGGGCCGAGCGCGGGCAGCAGCAACGGGGGCGGGGGGTTCATGCTCAGTTACGGCCGCCCATCCTCTTCGGACCCGACTGTCGCGGAGGTCCTACCCATCACGGGCCAAGCGCTCAGTCAGGTCCTCGCCCAGCGCAGTGTCCCCATACACGGCCCGGTTTCGCACGCGGACGCACCGTCTGTGCCGGACCCCGACACGGTGCCCGTACCTGCGAACCGCGGCCCCAGAACGCCGCCCGAAGCCGGCCTGGCCGGCGTCTTGTATGGTTCCGTCGGATCAAACGTCATCGCTGCCGCGGTGGGGACGGTGGAGAACGAGGCGCCGTCTGAACGACTGCCGACCGAGGGTACCAAGGGCCAGGGTGAGCGGAATGGCGCTTGGATCACGTTCTGTACGTTGTTGTTGTTGCTATCTTTCCCTTTGCACTGTCGACTAATCCATCATGCTCTTTCTTGCAGATTCCCGCAACGGCGCGATCCTCCTCGCCTCAACGACGTTCCGGCGGGTGCGCGAAGACATCAAGTCGAAGTTGGCCTCGACCTGGCTCGACGGCGACAGCGACGGCTCGTCCTCGCACATGGACATCGACTCGCAACTACGCGCCGCGCACAAGGGCGATGACCCGGACGAGCTCGCGAGCAGCTTCGGGACGTCCGACCTCCGCCCGACGGGCGCGAATGGCGAGCCCAGCCTCGGGGGCAGCCCCGCGCTTCGGAACATTGTTGGATTCGTTGAGACCGCTGGATTTGTTAAGAGTCTTTTGTTCGAGCGGTGATTTTGCTTTTTGGGACGCCGGGGGGGATAAGGTCGCGGGCCGCGCCAGGCCCAAATGCCGGTGCGAAAATCTCCGTGCCCCACGCTCTGTGTTGTGGATATGTTCTACTGGATACACGTCTTTAGAACACTCTGCCGTGCTGGATTCTACTGGTGGCCAGATATGTGAGGACTGTTCGTGTGAAGAGCCCTCTGCTGCTCGTCTCGTTTCCAAGTGACGGTGGCAGGGGGGTAGGTGGGGTTTTGGAAGGTGATCTGATGAAGCAGGAACCACATTATCGGGTAAAATTATCCTGTTCACTCGCCGGCAGGACGGCGCTAACCGCTGGGGAAGCCATCCACCAAGTGGCGCGCCGTAGCTGTATGCGACTGGCATCGGGTTTGGGCTGCAGTTCTCATTCTCTACCTCTGCATTTTACATTGAGCTTCTAGATCTCAAGTTAGCAACACATCTCTTGAAAGCCTTCCCACTCCCCCCGCCATCCCGCCTCCCCCATCCCTCCCACCGAACCCCTGAATGCATCCGCGAGTGGATGCTGGACGTGACAGCGTCGAAAACATTTTTTTCCAGATAAGTTGAGTAGTACCTTGATCTGTATTGTTGGCAAGCCCGCGTTTGAACTTAGACAATTGCACACTCGCGATGCAAATCTACCGACAGAGCTCGGCTCTCGGGACCCGGATGGACCGGACCGCTCAACAGGTGGGCGCTCTCGCGGTCCCTTCCATTGCCGTACCATCATCTCAGCCCCTCATCGAATCAATAAACGATGGCCTCGAATTTGAACACTCCCGCTCATGGCGACCATCTTATCGTTTCTCTGCCGGACGAGGCGCCGCACACGCTGCTGCTCACGCTCAACCGCCCGAAGCAGCTGAACGCGATGAATGCCGCGGTGGGTTCCCTGCCCAGCGTTCAGGCATCTCAGTTCGAAACTCACAAGTATATTTGAATAGCTTGAGAAAGACCTTGAACGCGTGCTGGATTGGTTCGAGCGCGAAAAAGAACTCTGGTAAAGCCGCAGCATGGTGCTTTTGCAGGCCTCGATTGACACCTTCCTTCGTCCATCAGGGTGTGCATTGTCACGGGAAACGGACGCGCTTTCTGCGCGGGGATGGACCTCAAAGAGTATGTGTCGTCCTAAACTGCTCAAGGCAATTGCTGAACTGCGACTCTGCAGATGGCGCCAGTCAGCCGAGGACGGGTCCGGCTCTGGCGCTGCTCAGACTGATCGCCTTGTGGAGAACCCCCACGGCTTCGCCTCCCTGTCGTGAGTTATGTAAGCATTTGAGGGATCGATAGAGCTGATTATGTACCTGTCTCTAGGCGGAGACAGTGCCGCAAGCCCATTATTGCAGCTGTGAACGGCATCGCGTACGTCCAGCTGAGCGCCCCCCGTGACATGATGCAGACTAAGCCGTAACCAATCTATACAGCTTTGGCGGAGGCTGCGAAATTGTGGTAAGTTATGCGCTTAAATCATACCTTAAACGATTCAATCCGCTGATTCACGCCCAGCTCAACTGCGACCTTGTCGTTGCAGCGGAAGAAAGCACATTCGCACTTCCGGAAGTACGCCGGGGCGTGATCGCGGCTGCAGGGGGGATCCCTCGTATTTACTCGGCCGCGGGTCATCACGTAAATATTCACAGGCCCTGACAAGCACCCAGCATCAGTTTCTGATCTTCGCACCCTTTCGCAGCTGGCTGCTGCCATGATGTTGACCGGGTATATGCCTTACCCTAAGCCTCCTTCATCTACCACGTCGCTGACAGGTCTACTTGTCCGAGAAGTGATCCTGTTCCTGCACAACTGGCCCACTCCCGCTACAACCTCGTCACCCACCTCGTTCCGTCTCTTTCGGCTCTGCTTCCGACGGCATTCACCCTCGCTCGCAGCATCGCGGCTTGCTCGCCTGACGCGATTCAGGCGACCAAACATGCGCTTAACCTCGCACGCCAGGACAGCGGTATCGAGAGCAGCTGGGTGAAGTGGCAGGAGAGCGCGGAGGTGAAGGCCGTTTGGGAGGGCGAGAACATGAGGGAGGGCTTGAGGGCGTTCGGGGAGAAGAGGCCGCCGCGGTGGGGGCCTGCGAAACTATAGGGCATGATTACTTGATTTCCTTCAGCATGAAGAGCTCTGGCAGGCCGGAATGCGCAATGAATACATGTTCGCGTCGCCCACAGGTCCGCGGACGCGCGGATGTACCGTGCTTTGTTTTGTCGATGCTTACCTGTAGTGTTCTCAGACCTGCCTTCGGCAGCATTTCCTTTAACTTCTTTGCGATACCAAGTAAATTTTTTCATGTAGATCAACCGGTTCTTGCTTGACCTTGGTCTTTGGCCTGCAGACATTGGTCTTTGCCTGCAGACCTTGGCACTCATGCCCGATATGCTTCGGGCCTGATAGGTAGCGCTTTCCCCTGCAGGACCAGACAGCACACGCGTTTACAAAGTTACTGTTTCTCGCATCGCTTTCCCGAGTATTTCGACGGTCTAATGACAAGGAACTGAAGAAAACCAAGCTGTGTCAAGTTGTGTCAAGCTGTGTGCAGCTTGTCAACCCTCCGAGATTGCGTCACGCCCTGCGTGCCAAGATCCTCGACCTCGCGAACACCGCCTCGTGCTCGCATGTCTTTCGCCATCTTCTCTGCCCGCCACCATCGTCTCCACCATCAACATGACCTTTTCACGAACGTCCCCTATAACGACAACAACAACGCTACTCACGGTCCTCGCGCTGGCAGGACGCGCGGAGGCGCGGGACTGCTGGGTAGATGTCTGGGGCCGCAGACGCTGTAGCAGCGGGCTGTCGACGGGTGCAAGGATTGGTATCGGTAAGTCGCCCGATCTCATCGCGATCATCCTGTGCTCATGTACGGACTCCGCGAACAATAGGAATCGGCATAGCGGTCGCCATTCTTGCGCTCGTCTCCCTGTGCGGTGTCCTCAAGAAGCGGCGCACCGGCACGTACATGCCTCAGTGGAAGGCGATGAACGGCAACCAGAACTACGCGACGTCTACCCTCCCCTATAACGCGCCGCCCGGACAGCAGCCGCAGGGAGAGTACGGGTATGGCGGGCAGCAGAGGCATGGCGGAGAGGCCGGATGGGGCCAGCAGGGCTACGGGACGTGAGTTCCTTTTTCCTGTGTCGGTTCTGGCCACCGTGCAGCGGACCGCTGACGCTCGTCACATGATCATCAGCTACCCTTCTCCTGCCTACCCTCCCGCCTCGTACACTCCGACCGGTCAGCAGTATGCGCCGCCAACGGGCCCGCCGCCGGGGCACGATCAGCAGCAGCAATATGCGCCCCCGCCCGGTCCGCCGCCCCCACCCAACTACAACATCGCAACCGGGGCCAAGATGCAGTGAGGAGAAGCGAGGAGATGGTCATTGACGAAAGAACAGCCTTTTATCATGTAATCGTTAACGCTGTACTGTTGTTGTGCATAGTTTGCGGACTCTCTACCGGACCAGTTTGCGGCGAGCGACGTTTCAGCGTGAGTTAGACCACGCAAAAGGCCACACCCAAATCCAAGGTGTTCCCTTTGAGGCACTGTGCTGCAGGGACGAGTCACTGCGGCAGCGTATCCTGCGAGGTCCTGGCAAACACAGCTGGGCCGAATAAACCGCGAAAAGACTGCAGGTCATCGCTCCTCCCAGTTTTGAGACCCTCAATCCCTGGCGTGGAGAATCGAAGTAGGAAAGTGGCTATGTATTTTCGCTGATAAGATGCTTGAAACTGAAAGGCCCACAACGCGACTGGCAACTCTCTGTTACGCGCCGCAACCCGGCCTTTCGTTCGCAGACCGCATTCAGAAACCGGTCTGTAACCTCTATACCCCGAGCTCAGATATCAACCATGTTCAGTCTTGTCAAACAAGCAAACATTGTTGTTACAGGAGCGGCTTCTCAACCTGTGCATGGACTATTGCAAAATCATTTTTCAAGCTTGAGCCCCTACCGCGGCGTCCTTCTGCTCCCTCTCCTTCTCCTCAAACGCGGCGTCTCCTGATACCTGATGCACGCCCCGCACTTGAACGGTACGGCCTCCTTTAGCATGCCAGACGCCCCCTGTAAGGCCGCCCGCGTCGAAGAGGTGGTCGATGTCCTCCTATTGATTGTCCGCGTTCAGCCGACCCTTTTCTCGGCGAAGTGTGAGAGTCATTCCAGACGTACCAGTGTGACTCCAGCAGTTTCAGGGAAGAACTGCAAGGCAACCGGGTCAGTGAGGTTGATCCACTGTCGCGGAGACACTGGAACTCACGCAGTACACCACGACGAACCAGAGCGCATTGAAGCACGCAAATATGATAAAGGTACGCCATGCGAGATTGTCGATGGCAGTCGGAGTGATTTGTACAACGAGGAATACAAACCTACACCCAGACCCCAGGGTTGTGAGGTGCCGTTTAGGTAACATTGAGCGGACACGTACATCCAGTTAGCAAAGCCACCAAGTGCTTGACCCTGCGAGCGAATGCGAGTGGTCGTAATCTCCCTGATGTGCAGGTGGATCATCAGAGGCAGTCCTTTCGAGATGCTTCTTTCGAAAGCGCACGATGGATATAGCCAGGGGAGGGGCAGCCAACCGAGGCCTAGGAAGATCTGAGGGTCAACTCTCATGATCAGCGAAGGCTCCAGATCGTATGCGGGTGTTACTCTGCTCGAAAGGCGCACCTGAAAAACGAAAACCATAGCTGTCCCTGCCACTCCGAAGCTCGTTGCCTGGCTGCCCTCCGACTTCTCGGCGACACTGAGGAATACCGCTGCAAGGGCGAAGCATGCCGCCAGCCCAGCCGAGGAGATGAGAAAGAGTGGACGTCGGCCGAAACGGTCCACGGTCTGCAATCAAGGTTAATCTGCACGTCAAGGTGACGATCGAAGAAGATACGCACCCAGAGCGGAATGAAGGAGGCAAAGAAGTACGTGACGGACGTGCACCCGCCGAGGATAAGGGACAGATTGCGAGAGAGATGCATCGCATTTTGGTAAACGACGGGAGCATACTGCAGTTTCATAAATGTAGTAACATTAGACCTGTATACCGCGCAGTGGAGTCCGGGATATGGTTGCCTCACGTACTGCCGCACAAGAAGGTAGTATCATCAGTACCGTCGCGGACTCGCGGATAAACTCAGGGTTATAAACCTACGTTGATCATGTTTGAGCCTGTGAGCTGTTGGAACACATTCACCAGGACACAGAGAATCATGCGACGCGCATTCCCGATGCGATTGACTTTGAAGAGCTCCGCGAAGCTGGCCCTGTCGCCGCCTCCCGCCGCGGCCTCGAGAGCAATGCTCTGACGTATTTCCTCTACTTGGGCTTGGATTTCAAGGTGATCTGGGCTCGAGTCACTTCCGGAAAGGCGCGAGAGTACCAGAGCAGCCTCCTCCAGGCGACCCTTCTCGATCAGCCAACTACGGGGGACACAAGTGTGAGCGAGGCCTTCGTGGGGATCAGCGTTTGTACGTACCGAGGAGTTTCCGGTAAAGGGAGCATTTGAATAACAAGAAAAACGGCGAAGAAAGCTTGGAACGAGATTGGGAATCGCTGGGACGCAAATGGTGTATTTTGTTCAGCGGGTAGACATGTCGGGAGGTGAGGGATAGGTACAACCCATTGCGCTGGCCCATCCACGAACGACATGCCGTAGTCAAGCCTGGAAAAAGGTCAGCGAATGTGAAATCTTCCACGCCCAGACACAGCCAACACACCAGTAGGCAATTACTAGCCCAGCGATTGTGAATGTCGATTGCATGCTCACGAGCATGCCGCGAACTCGGGCTGAGCACGTTTCTGACTACAGAACGGATGCCCAGTAAGCCTCAGGCCATACCCGTGGTATGTAGAGCATTCAACCCTACCTGGTACGGGGGAATTGTAGAGCTGTTGAAGCCGTTCCCCTGCCATCGAGCTTGTCAGCCCGCAAGCACTGCACGGCATGGCATTCTCAGAGGTACAGCAATTACCAAACCCGTTATAATACGCCCGACAAGAAACTGGGCCAATGTCGTTGCGCTTCCAAGAAGAACCGCTGCTTGATCGTGCTCAGGATGGGCAGTCCTTGGAACGAACACATGCACTCACTACCGATAATCTGGGATGAACCTGGTCAGAACCACCATAGGGAACGCGCCTGCAGCGTAGCGTCTCACCATGATAGTACCACCTGCAATGATCATCCGTTTGCGTCCCACTTTGTCCCCGAAAAAGAAGGCACAGAGGCAGCCCGCGGCGCAGCCGATCTGTTCAAACGTCACGCTTCCCAAAGCGCAAGAAAAGCTGCAAGCTGTGAAAGCGGCTCACGTCGTATATGGAGGTTATGATGCCTTGTAGATTTGAGTCGGGTTGATTGAAATCGCGGCCGAACTGGTTGTCCGCCCCGATGATCCTTGATCACTTTCGTCACGATCAGTGCTGGGTCCCGAATGCGCAGTTGCGGTCTGCCCACCCGCTCATGACCCCCTGATGATCCTCGAGTTAGCATGAGGGATTTTCGGCTACCCACAAGGCAGGGCCTTACCTGGTCGTATCCCAGAAGAAGAAATCCTTGAAGACATGCAACTGGGTGTAGCACCCTCAGCGCCGTCGGTGGGCTAAGGGATGGCGAATGCAATTGCTTACGCGTGATGGCCAGGCGAAACGACGAACCCCGAAGCTGTCCCATCATGCTTCGTTTGATTTTTGTGAGATTTTGTTTGGAATGTGGAAGTTATCTCAATGGTGCGTGTGGGTGTTTCTCAGTGTGGTTCTATAGATCAAGCTTGGTAAAGCATTCCGCCGAAGCCGCCGACCAAGCCGGAGTGAAGCTGCGCCGAGCTTGGGACTACATTTGGCGAATGGCCTTGGCCTGGACTAAAAACGAAATGTCGGCATGGGCGAAGTGTAGCGTCATGTGGCATCTGAGCATTTGCAGACGTTCGGCGGTGCGGAGCAATGACCTCCCGAAGCCCACGCAGCTGACCCGTGCTACGTGTGTAGTTGGATCGAGTTGATGATATTTTGCTTGCTTGCAGCCGCTCTAGAGAGAATGTTTCTAAAAACTACGGTGAGCTAGCAGTGCCCTAACCATGGAGGGTGTTCTCTGACCGCCAACTCCAACGCTCCTTGATGAACGGATTACAGCAGTGACTTCAACTTTGACTAGTTCAGAGAGTTCATCACTCGAACCGAAAGACCTAGTCCAACTCGAGCCACCAGCCAGGTTCCCTCCCACTGCCCGTAGCGCCTTCAACCAAGCTCTCCTGTTGTCCATCTGTGAAGGCCCACCAGCGCCGAGTTGCCTCGTCCTTGGCCACTTCTTTCGTATCGGCTTCGAGTCCTACACGTCAAGGTCAGTTCGCTTATGTCACAGCCACCATATTCTGGGGGAATGCGCACCGTGCCCGTGTACTTCGTTGTCGCCATCAGCATGTTATCCTTCGGGTTGTAAAAGATGCTGTAGTCGATAATGTGGGAACGCCCCAGCGTTTCGAGGACTTCCGGCCGGAAGTTCGCGTGCGTGCGTCTACAATGAGTGGGTAACGCCGTCCAAGGGGTACTGTGTTACATCTGTCATGCGCACAGTTGCTTGTAATCCGCCAGCTTTTCCGGCTTCACCTTGACGACTTGGCAAATGCGTTTGGGGATAGGCGATGACAGATGGGCGCTTAATTGAATTTCGTTTTGGATTCATTCAAAAAAGGCAGGACAGGACGGTATCTTATAAGTCGGCCTCTCATCTCGCCGCTGCCGAACCCACGGTGGAGCTTTGCAGCGAGCAACTCGGGGCTTTCGATCCACTGTCCTCACACGAGTCTAGGAGATCTTTCTACAGGAAAAGTAGTAGCAGTCTTTTCCTTGATCCCTAGGCATTCCTGATGCCTCGGGAACGGAGAGTTCCGTGTCAGTGCAATCTCCACAGGCCGACAAGTCCACTTCCTACACTATTCATCAACTTTGAATGCATGTTTGAAAGTGGCGGAGCGGCAATTGCGGCAAGTCCGCTCGTTGGGACTGTGTGTCCGAAGCCCGCTGTGACTGATCGTGCCCTCTCCGGTGTCCGTGCCCGTGCGATACTGCCTAGTGTGACGAATATTGAAAATTATGAAATAGATCAAGTCTATTTCTTCGTCACAGCTCAGCCCACAACAGGCTTTCAACCGACCCCAGTTTTTACTCACCGGTATGCCTGCGCTCTGCAGCGTTCCCCTCGCATCTCCCTACAACCGCTTTGCAGCAGCTCAGGCCAAAGTCTCCCATAACATGCCAGCGTCCAAAATCCCCAACGCTCGGCTCCCAGGCATAGGGAGTAGGTCCGAGCCGAGTTCTTGGAGGAGATGGGGGAGGGATACGCATATGGGCTGGGCGAGGAGGGGGTTTGCGCAGCTCCGCCAGACGGAGTATCCCAGTCTTCAGCGTGCGTTGCTTGACTATTCGCGAAGTCAGATAATCCTGATGCTTTATCTTGGCAGGTACCGTCTACCTTGACCATGCCGCCTCTCCACCAGCGCCGCTTTCAACGCTGCGTTCCCTCACCGCCTCAGTCTCCACGACGTTTTACTCGATTCCGCACTCACGTTCCCCCGTTTCAGAGGGAACATCGGTTCAAATTGATTTCATTCGGACCCGCGTTCCCTCCACGCTTTTTCACCTTCGCACTCCTGGCGCGCAGAGCGCATGGGATATCGAGGCGTTCCCGTGGCGCAAAGGCGAGGCCAGCTACGAGAAGTTCCGGTACATTCTCACACCAGCCTGGTCGGGATTCGAGCTTGCGCGACTGCCGTGCCGATGGATGTTGCGGACGTGACGGAGTGACGGAAGGAGGCGGTGGAAGGGCCGACGCTTTTCGCTTACCCGGCTCAGTGCAACGCCACTGGACAGCGTCTTGGAATAAATCTCTGTCGAGTAGTGAAGCGGGATTTCCCATCTGCTTTGGTCCTTCTCGACGCCGCCGCTTTCCTCTCCACGTCGCCGCCGCATCTCAGCTCCATCCCGCTTTCTGAAGCGTCCGACTACGTCGCCTGCTCATTCTAAAGCTCTTTGTGCGTACTGAAGTCTCTTAGTTACCTTACCTGAAAAGTTCAACACTAAGCCAAGCAATTTTTCTTAGGACTACCCGACCGGTCTCGGCTGTCTGCTCGTGAAGCGTTCCTCGGGCGTCCATCTCCAACGTGCTGGCTATTTCAGCGGGGGAACTATCGATGCTCTCGCAGTATCTGACCCGACCTGGCCTTCGCCCCTCGATCCTCCGCTTCCGGAGCCTCTCCCAACATCCACCAGCGGTTCGAAGACGCCTTACATAGCCATCATCGCACTCGGCCACGCACTGGACACGCATACCCGACTCTAACTTTCGCACTTGGCACGTCAGAGCGCACACTTCAGTGGCCACGCGCCTGGCACTCCGAGAGCTCGGGCGGCTTCGAGACGGCAATGGTCAGGTCGCTGTTCGTGTCCATCGGGCGTTCCAGGACGACGACGTCCTGCCGCTCGAGCAGGGCCCGATCGTCAGGCACAAGCTTCTCGGACCGACAGGCGAGCCGTTCGGCCATGTCGAGCTGGACCGTCTTGCCGCGAGTAGCGGGGTTCAGATCCGCTTTGGAGGGCTGTGTAACGCGGGGCCAATGGCTGCGGTGCTTGGGCTCACGGACGAGGACATGAAGGCGAACTTTGCGAGGGGCAGGGTGTGCTGGGGTGACGGTGAGCCGCAACGCCTAAAAGCACAGCCTATCAGTAACATCGCCTGACTAGGGCTTTGTTGACGATTTCAGGAGAATTCGTTTTAGAGGACGCGAGTCGTTGCGTCCCGCTGGGCATCGCAAGGATCAGCTTCGGCCCGTGCTCGATAGTCGTCGACGTCTTGGATTGGACCGAGTTCCTGCTGCGAACTTTTCTGATCACAGACATTCTCACCCCACCTCCATCTGCCTTCATGTCTCCGTCTATCTAGTACCGCTGCTCAAGGGTAGAGAGGAATGCACTGTTCCTGGCAGCTTGGAGCGCTGCGTTTGTGACTTTGTGTTCTGCGGTTGCGTGAGATTAAAACACTTCAAGGGAGATTTGGCTTTTTTGTTTTCAGTGTCTTTAGGGTTTATAAAAATAATCCTGGAAGTCATGCTCCGTTCTCCTGAGTTTGGAGGGCTTATGAGTTTGGAGAGAGGAGTGGATGTGAGTTGGAAACCGATGCCTGTTCACAGCTTGCATACGGTCTGCATGTACGTATCAGCGCATGCGTATGGTTTTGCGCCGCGTGAGTACGCAAGCATTGCCCAAGCATGGAAGCTAAGACGCCGTAGCCGCCATAGCCATCCTGGTAATTCTATTGACAGCAGTGATATCCGGCTGGGCCTCGGGGACTCCGGCGCGCCAGCTCTGCACTGGGGCTGTGCAGCCCAAGTCCAGTTTTTGTTGACCTTGAAACGGTGCGTGCATGTTGCCCGCCTTCTTGTTAGCTTCCTCTATACCAAAAGACCAAAATATCCTCAGCGACCATCACTCCCTCTCCCGCTGCTCCAGCAATCCCATTCTCTCTCCACCCAGCCAGCCCGTCCGACGCGCCCGCACTCGCCGAACTCCAAACCACCGCGTTCGACGAGCCGTTCTGGCGCCGGGTCTTCCCGACCACGAAGGCATGGAAAGCATCCATGGCCTGGCTGGCCGAGAATCACGTACGTGCGATGGGCGACAAGGAGCGCGTGCACTACGTCAAGGTCGTCCGAGCGACACGGGAGAGCTGGTGGCGTTTGGGAAGTGGGCGCGGTTTGGAGTGGGATTAGAGGGACCTGGGGTGCAGAAAGTCAAGATGTGCGGTTCCCCGAAGGGGCGAACATGGAGCTGTGTGCGGCTTACTTCGGAGGGATAATGGCGAAGCACAAGGCGATCATGAAGGACCGACCGCATTACTGTAAGTCCAAATTATACGCCCTCGTCTCCCTGTTTGACTCATGCCCTCTTCACCATGCTTCCAAAGATATGGACACCCTCGCGAAGCTCCCAAAGTACCAAGGCCGCGGCGCGGGCGGGATGATCCTTCGCTGGGGGCTGCAACGCGCGGACGCCGAGGGCCTGCCCTGCTACATCGCAGCGTTCACAGCCGGGCTGCCGATCTACCTCAAGTTCTGGTGGGTGCCCGTGGACGAGCATCGTACGGAGGAGCTCGTCAACGTCTTGCTCGTGCGGGAACCGCGTGCGCTCGCCCAGTCCGAATTCGAGCGTGAGGGCGCGCAGGCATGATGGGTGCTGACTTTGCGATTGATGCTTGGTTGCTTTACACTTTGACAAAGTCCAATGTGAGGGCTGCGTATCAATCTCGGTATGGGTGGCCGAGTTAGAAGTGCGAAGTGGTGTTACCGCAATGAATTTGTCTTGAGACCTGCCTTCGGACACCCGGCCAGCCCCTCAGTCGACCACGAGCTGAAAAGTGCAACGAGAAAATATCTGAAGCCAGTCCCAAGGCTAGAATTATAGTCTCTGCTCTCTGCCTTGCGTCCGCTTTCAGCCACAGCACTTCAAGCAGCTACTACAGTACGTCCATACACGCTGCTTCCAGTCGCCCAGCACCAACTCCGCAAGGAACTGCACAGGCCCGAGCGCTTCTTCAAAAGCTGCGCACGCATGCGCGATGGTCGAGGCCTGCTATCCGACGGAAGGAAGAGATCCTCGAGCGCAAGACCCCACGAGCCATATGCCAGCTGGTTTACCACGCTCCCCGCCCATCTCTTCTCAAACGGGGGTATCAAACTCTCAAATCAGCCTCGCACCGCGCCCCATCCATCCGACTCTCACCTCACGTCCCCCTGTCCCCCAATCCCCGTTCTCCTTCTCTCATAAGCCTTATACGCCGAACCATCCGCTCCTCATCCCGCACCCCCAACCCCACTTGCTCCCTGCCCTCCCTGTCCAACCACCCCACCCGCCCCCATCTCCCGCGCCCGACTCGCCCTCGTCTCGACCTTAACGAACCCCTCCCCCGCCCCGGCATCGATCTGCGGGTCTGCCTCGGAGGAGGAAGGCTTCTTGGCGCGCGAGTACGCCTCGCCGACGATAAGGAGGGCGAGGGCGCGCTGCTTTACCTTTGGAAGGTCCACGGAGGGCGAGGTGGGGGTGAGGAGGCGGTCGCAAACCTGCAGGTCGGGAGTGCGTCAGAATGGGCGGAAGCGAGGAGGAGGAACAGGAGGGAGGCGAGGGACGCACTTCGCGCAGGACGGATTGGATCTCGAGCGAGGCGCCTTTGAAGAGCGCTTTGAGGCCCTGCACCGCGCGCAGTCCCACCCTTCCGTATCAGCCTCCCAGCACGGAGAGAAAGGGGGAGTGGGGGTGGGGGCGGACCTTCTCCGCGGCAGCCTCCTCCAGCTTCTTGCGCTCCTCTTCCGTCACGCCCGCCTTCTCCGCCTCCGTGATCGCCTCGAACGCCTTCTTAAGCTCAAGGGCTGGTGTCCCTCCACCCAATCAGGCCCCCGTCCGACTCTCTCTTCCTTCTTACTTCTTTTCATCCTTCCACTCGGAACGCACCGGAATTAAGTGTAGAAACAGTCTCCGAGATAACGTGATCTGTCCATCCTCTGCTCCATCAGCCGACTCTCCCCCAACAACCCCCCAAACAAAATGCGCAGCGCAAAGAGCAAAGAGGGAAAGGGACAAGAAATGGGGAGGTGAGAAAAGGAAGGGAAACGCACAAGTGCCCTTAACGCCCTG